>RXON01004051.1:0-83748 GCA_009667805.1 Leptobrachium leishanense | reverse complement strand
AGCAATGACAGAACAGTAGAATTATTTTCATTGCATAGGATGACATATTAAGATTTCATTGAATTCAGCAATGTTTGTCATATTCTGTGCAATTCAGATCTGTTCACTCGGCAATTTAAATGAAGTTTAATATCATTATAAGAACATGGGACACGTACATGAAACAATGTGGGCAACTTTTTAAACTTTGTGAAACAGATGGTAAGCGCCACACAACACGCCGTGACCACCCCAACTCCAATGCTACACCAGCAAATAGTGGTTTCCCCCACACCATGGAATGTAGACAAAATGTAACGTATCTGGTGAGCGCAAAACAAATGCTCTGGAGTCCGGATGTCTCATGCAGGCCCGCAACACATCATATGGTTATGTAAGAGAAGCAAATACAAAAAATCATAGTGCAAAACTGCAACTAATATATTTTGGGCGATGTATTGTATAATAATTCCACTCACAAATGTAGAGCCCTAGCACCGGCTCAGAGTGGGATTTCGCCTCTGGGTAATTTTTCTTCCTCCTTGTTAGCAGGTGACTCCCACCTTAAGTATGGAGATTTTCTTCAAACACCGTATTGTAGTGGGAGTGTAGAGGGATAAATAAAGAAATATATGCTTTCCTAGTGCAAATCTTTTTTATAAGAAGGTGCAAATCTCTTTTTCTGATGATTCAAAACTTACATTAGGTGGAGCTTCCAAAGCTCAAGTAGGAACGCCCATGGATCTTTTATGGAAAAAAATCCAAATGAAAAACCAATCTGGAACCGGAATGTGATCTTTTTAAAAGGTTTAATAAAATAAAAAAGTTAAAACAAACCATAAATCATGGCCCCAGAACGTGTTTCACTGCTGTAAAGCAGCTTCCTCAACTGGTCGAACAAATACACACAATGTGAGGGTATATATACCCGTTTAATAATTATAAAATTAACCACCCATGTCCCTAATCGGTTCCAAAATCCTTGGCCGGTGTACGCCGCCATGATGCGCATGTGCCACACCGTTTTCTGCGTTCCACACTGGTTTCAGAGTGTATCTTTAAGGCGCGGCCATATTGCGCATGCGCCATCCCGAACTTCATATTAAAAGGCAGTCTCTGTTTTCGATCGTATTTCGCCATAATGCATAGATGTATCTTCAGCATTGGGACAAAAGATTATGCTGTGGATTCTGATACGCTGACACACACCACACATTGCATTGCTGTGAGTTTTATTGCTGTGAATTCTGATACGCTGACACACACACACCACACATTGCATTGCTGGGAGTTTTATTGCTGTGGATTCTGATACGCTGACACACACCACACATTGCATTGCTGGGAGTTTTATTGCTGTGAATTCTGATACGCTGACACACACACCGCACATTGCATTGCTGGGAGTTTTATTGCTGTGGATTCTGATACACTCATACACACTGCACATTGCATTGCTGCGAGTTTTATTGCTGTGGATTCAGTGATACACACTGCATATTACTGTGAGTTTTATTGCCCTGGAGCTCTGGGATACGCTCATACACACTGCACATTACTGTGAGTTTTATTGCTGTGCAGTTCTGATATGCTCATACACAGTGCCCATTTCTGTGGGTTTTATTGCTGTGCAGCTCTGTGATACTCTCATATGCAGTGCACGTTTCTGTGGATTTTATTGTTCAACTAATTAGAGCGGCTGTGATCCCGTTTACTTGACATGCGTGGCTGTTCTTTGTAAAAATGCTTGAATTTAAACCTTTCATAATTTTATTTATCTCAATAGATACATTTGAAATGGTATACAAAATATACAAGTAGGCACTTGGTATCCACTTTTAATATAAAGAGAGGAAAAGGCGGAGCTCTAAGAGGAAAAGGTGGAGCTTAAAGAGGAAGGGTGGGGATTAACCAGGAAGAGGTGTGCCCTTAACAGGAAGTGGTGCCTCAAATTTAAATTAGGGGGTGCACGAGTTTAGTCAGGCCTAGGGCAGCACAAAACCTAAATACACCACTGGATGCTACACTAGTATTTATAAGTATTGAATGATGGTGAATTGTATAAACCATACTTTGATTCTATTCTATTTCTTTTGGAATATGAAATAATGTGTTAACCTACTAATGTTTATTCGATGGGTCCCATATGTGTGGGAATTCTAAGTGCACATATCTGACTCATACATACAGGTCACCAGAGCACTTTTTGCACTTTCAGCAATTACTTCTACTACATAGGTTAAAGACACATGTCACTTTAGCACATATTTATTTATACATATGCCCACTATAGCACTTTACACATAAGTGCAATTATTCATATTGCACTTTTTAAGTCAAGTGACCAAAGTGCTCGGGTCCTTCTTGTGTATATATATATGTCACCATTGATTTTTATACATATTGCACTCGTTCTAGACATTATTCACAGTATATAGGTCTATGATATACATATCAAGACACTTTAGTGCATATTTGTATACATATTTTTGAGAAAGGATTTTACCAGGAAGGATACATTGAGATTTCTCTCATTTTCAAGTATGTCCTGGGTGGCGAGTATGTACCATTAGGTGTCTTGCCCAAGGACACTTACTGGAGAGGTGCTCGCTGGGATCGAACCCATGTCTCCACAGGCTCTCTCCACGCAAGGCAGTGATGTTACCTCTACTCCACCCAGCCGGTACATATGCTTACTTTAGCACTTTACGTTTAAGATTAATTATCCATTTTGTGTTTCCCGTAATATATATATATATTTTTTTACCACGTAGGTTAACACATTATTTCATATTCCCAAAAAAATAGAAAGGAATCAAAGTATGGTTTATACGATTCACCGTCATTCAATACTTATAAATACTAGTGTAGCATCTCTTATTAGGTATTGATCCAGAGTTCCAGACCATAAGGTTTTTTCGACCGAGATTACCATATAACCCAACTTAGGTTGCGGGGTACTCATAGCGATCTAAGCTGTGACCGAAGTAGTATAAGTTGGAAGTATATGTCCTGTTTCCACAGATGGCATGGGGGAGCGACCTTAAATGTTTTATGTGCTTCTCTAACTATGAATTTCCTTCTGTTTTATGCCATATATATGCCAATGTGTTGGAGATCATAATCTTTTGTCCCAATGCTGAAGATACATCTATGCATTATGGCGATGTACGATCGAAAACAGAGACTGCCTTTTAATATGAAGTTCGGGACGGCACATACGCAAAATGGCCGCACCTTAAAGATACACTCTGAAACCAGTGTGGAATGCGGAAAACAGTGTGGCGCATGCGCCAGATGGCGGCGCACACCGGCCAAGGATTTTGGAACCGATTAGGGACATGGGTGGTTAATTTTATAATTATTAAACGGGTATATATACCCTCACATTGTGTGTATTTGTTCGACCAGTTGAGGAAGCTGCTTTACAACAGCGAAACGCATTCTGGCTCCATGATTTATGGTTTGTTTTAACTTTTATTTTATTAAACCTTTTAAAAAGATCACATTCCGGTTCCAGATTGTTTTTTCATTTGGATTTTTTTCCATAAAAGATCCATGGGCGTTCCTACTTGAGCTTTGGAAGCTCCACCTAATGTAAGTTTTGAATCATCAGAAAAAGAGATTTGCACCTTCTTATAAAAAAGATTTACACTAGGAAAGCATATATTTCTTTATTTATCCCTCCACGCTCCCACTACAATACGGTGTTTGAAGAAACTCTCCATAATTAAGGTGGGGGTCAGCTGCTAACAAGGAGGAAGAAAAATTACCCAGAGGCGAAATCCCACTCTGAGCCGGTGCTAGGGCTCTACATTTGTGAGTGGAATTATTATACAATACATCGCCCAAAATATATTAGTTGCGGTTTTGCACTATGATTTTTTGTATTTGCTTCTCTTACATAACCATATGATGTGTTGCGGGCCTGCATGAGACATCCGGACTCCAGAGCATTTTGTTTTGCGCTCACCAGATACGTTACATTTTGTCAACTTTTTAAACTGTTTGATATTAATCAATATTTCCACTCCTTAACTGTCAAAGGCAAACTTTATTTTCAACGTCTCAAAAATAATTTAATGTATACATACACACATACCTGTTATTTCATGAATTTTCTAAGCATTATTTCAAAGTCACACGAATGGCTAGGCATGACCAGTTGCAGTGGATGCTTGTACCGTAGGGCAAATCAGTACTTACAAGGGTTGTGGTGGAGGACAAAAAGTGAGATAAAAAGCCTCCACGGGTCCAAGCATCCACTGCAACTGGTCATGCCTAGCTCCTGCTGAAGAGGGTCCAATAAACCTGAAAAAAGCGCTGTCCTAGGAGTGGCTTTGACTAGTTGCATAAACCTGAACTCTGCTAATAAAAAGCCATCTAGTATGGCATGGCATTGATTGAGGGGTTCTGTGTAAAAACAGACCCAGGATGCATAAAATTGAGACAGATGTCATTTGCATGTCTTACCCAGAGTTCCTTGCTGCATATGGGGAATGTATATAACACAAAAAAAATGATGCGAGCCAATTGCTTGACTCCCCAAAGGGACCAAGAGTGCTAAGATGGTACTGAAAACTGTTTTATTAACATAATTAAAATAACACTCTTGGGAAGATAAGCCTCAATAAAATCACATAAACAAAGCAATAATTGTGAGAGGAGTCCGCATGATTAGAACAACATTATTGGAATAAATGGCTGACTTAATACGCCGATCAACCCCCAATTCAAATTGGGACTCCTAAAGGAAAACATATGACCCACTCAAAATGAAATTGAAGGTAGCTAAATTAGTGCCCTAAAGCCAAAATAAATTGCACACCATTATTAGGTTATACCTTCATTAACTGGTTATTTCACGCACAGTTTAACTAGCACACACCCCCCCTCTTTTTCTGAGTACGAAAAACCACCAAACAAGTGTAGCGCTGTGTTTAAAATCTTACTGTGGCAGTACCTATTTTTGGCCACCGGAGGGAGACAAGCGCGATAAGAGACACTGAACATTGGGACTACGTTTCCCGGCATGCTTTGCAAACAGAGACAGGAAGTGGGTGGGACACAGACGCTGTACATCCTGAGCCTCGTGGAGAGCGTGGCAGAGCGCGCCAGGGAGTGCATGGAAGAGGACGCAGTGCTGCAGAGCGGAACCGTGACCAGGCCGGAGCGCAAGTGTGGCCTATCAGGAATCGAGTGGGGTTATCCTGCCTTGCCAGAAGGAGCCTTACCCACCGACCATCACCACCAAGTGTTTATCCAGACAAGCTGAGGACCCCGAGTGAGGAGTACCGCGAGTCCAACGGATGGGAGAACAGGCGGTAGCTGGACAAGTCCGGGCCGGAGCACAGAGAGCCTGAATATCGATCCAATAGCCGGTATCCCAGCGCGGATACAAGTGGAGAGACGTCCTGGGTCAGCGGAGCCTTGGTGATCAACGGATGGGTGAGAGGCCTCCAAGGCCGGTTCTACAAAAGCTCAAGCACGCTGTTGTTTATTTCTGAAACTCACAGGGCCCCAACTTGACTAGTCGAAGACATCGCTTAAAAGATTCACTGGCCAGTTGAAATGTACCCGGTACCATAACACACACATACACTCACAATTCGGGACTTAACCTGTTCGGGACTCACTCCCTAGTATCCGAAAAAAGGGGAAAAGATTCGCATCTTATTTTATTTTCCGCTGCGCGTTTCTCGTAATTACGAAGCATTGTATTTTTCTGCTCGGTCGCGTTTTTTCTAGAAATACGAAGTCTCGCATTTCTTTTTCCCGCTGCGCGTTTACCGCAATACGAAATTGTCACGGACCGCGTTGGTATCGCGGCCCGCGCTGGATCTAGGGGGCGCCTGGCAGCGGCTTCCTCGCTGCTCGCTGGCCAGGCGCCGAGTGATAACGCAGCCGGCTGCGCTCACGTGGGGCGCCAGGGGGCGGGGACTGGCGTGATGACGCGGACCCGCCGAGTTTAAGACCCGGCTTCACTATTCACCGGTGCCCTGACGTGGTAGTTACTTCCCGCAGAGCTCTTGTATAATTTTGCAATACTACTATTCTGTGTATGACCTTGGCATTGGCAAACGAATTATCTGTGTATGACCCTTTGCATTGGCAAACGATTATTCTGTGTGACCCCTGGCATTGGCAAACGACCACTCTGTGTATGACCCTTGGCATTGGCAAACGAACCACTCTGTGTATGACCCTTGGCATTGGCAAACGACCACTCTGTGTATGACCCTTGGCATTGGCAAACGACCACTCTGTGTATGACCCTTGGCATTGGCAAACGACCACTCTGTGTATGACCCTTGGCATTGGAAAAACGACCACTCTGTGTATGACCCTTGGCATTGGCAAACGAACCATTCTGTGCGTAACCCCTGGTATTGGCATTAACTCTTCTTATTCTGGTATTGAGGTCAGTCTGTGTGGCACCCTAAGCACACATCAGACTACCTCTTGTCTGGTTAGGATCTTGGGAAGAGCTAAATTATTCTAGGTCTTGTGTATCGTTCTAGTGTCATTCTTGTGGATACACTATCCTGTCGTATTCTGTGTCTGTCTAGTCGTGCCGACCAACCTAAGGATCGGAAGGGTAGAGAGTGTCCTGCGTATAGGGACCACTAGTCAGATAGCAGAGGGATCCGTGACATTACGTCAGGGCCAATGGATCCCGCAGACCTCTCTAATCAGTTGACACGTATTGCAGCCAGACAAGAAGAGCAGGACCATAGGATGGACCAGATTGCTCTTGCCCTGCAAACCCTGTTAAACCGATCCAGTTCTGGAACTGCAAGCCCTCCAGACCCAGTAGTGCCTAGGATCAGTCCGGCCTCTCCGAGGGATGTAGGCTCAGTATGAAAGCACCCGTACGCTATGATGGAACACCAAACTTATGCCGGGGCTTTCTGACCCAACTGGAAATTTTGTTCGAGAACAACCCAGGATCATGTATGTCAGATAAAGCTAAGGTGGGCTATCTAATTAGTCATTTAACGGAGAAGGCTTTATTGTGGGCTACTCCCTTGTGGGAGAACAAGAAACCCATCATATACGATTATGAGGGTTTTACTTCAGAGCTAAACGCACCTTTGACCCCTCTAGAAGGGCTACTAATGCGGGGAGGTCATTATTTCACATTAAACAAGGTAATAGGAGGGTCGCTGAATACGCAATAGAATTTAAAACCTTGACTTCAGAGGTTCTCTGGCCGAACGATGTCCTAACCTTGGCCTTTACTGAAGGTCTGAACGACGCGTTTATGTTCGAGTTGGCTCCTCTAAAATTGCCAGAGACTCTTGATCACTTGATCGACTTCTGTATAGCTATGGATGATCAAATTAGGGAAAGGAGACACCCCAGGGATAGACCTAGAAGGCTCTTGCCTCCTTTACCCTTATCGTCCAGAACTACCGTTGCTTCCGGTAACCAGGAAAACGTTAAATCAGATCTACCTGTTGTTGAGCCTATGCAGATAGGAAAGACTGGTATATCGGAAGGCAGAGAGAGCTCACAGAAGGGAGAAGGGACTCTGCTTCTATTGCGCCGGGGCAGACCACTTCCGCCTTCAATGTCCTCAGAGACCTAGGGGAGCAGGGGTGAGAGTGGCCGAGCAAGCCAGAGACCAGCCAATACCCAGGTTATAGGGTCTCTTTATGCCTCTTTCGTAAACAACGAAAAAAAAAAGTCCAGGATCCTGGTACCAATATCATTGACCTGGGACAAGGTTCACATTAAGACTGAGGCCTTCTTAGATTCTGGGGCCTCAGGCAATTTTATGGATAAACAGTTTGCTGCTAAATGTCTCATACCTCTGGTCCTCAAGGACAGACCTCTTATGGTGGAGGCTATAGATGGAAACCCTCTATCCTGCCCACATATCACCCACGACACTGTTTCTGTATGCATGAAAACAGGAGTATTGCACCATGAAAACATATGTTTCCAAATCATTGAGTCCCCTTCTTGTCCTGTCGTGCTTGGGTTTCCGTGGTTGGCAGAACACAACCCGGTTATTGATTGGGTCCAAAGAGACATAAAATACTGGAGTCCTCGTTGTCAATCGCACTGTCTGGGGAGGGTCAACGTAATCGCTAGCCTCAACGTTGCCACAGCCCCTCCTTTGTCTACAGAGGTTCCTGAACAATATTTGGGATTTAAAGAGGTCTTCTCTAAGTCCAGGACTGAGGTCCTACCACCGCACCGCCCGTACGACTGTGCTATAAATTTACTCCCTGGTACTATGCCTCCTAGGGGACATGTATACCCCTTGTCCCAAAAAGAAAATGACGTTATGGAGGAGTACATAAGGGAGAACCTGGAGCGAGGTTTCATCAGACGGTCCTCTTCTCCAGCAGGGGCAGGTTTCTTTTTTGTATCGAAAAAAGAGGGAGACCTGCGGCCTTGTATAGATTATAGAGGTTTGAACAGGATAACCATAAGGAACGCCTATCCCATACCACTTATCACAGAACTGTTCGATCGCCTAAAGGGGGCCAATATTTATACCAAACTTGATTTACGCGGGGCTTACAACCTCGTAAGGGTTAAAGAGGGACACGAATGGAAAACGGCTTTTAATACAAGAAGGGCATTATGAGTACCTGGTGATGCCTTTTGGCTTATGCAATGCGCCGGCTGTTTTTCAAGACCTCATAAATGATACCTTACGAGAATTCCTGCAAGTATTTGTCATAGTATATCTGGATGACATCCTGATATACTCGCCTGATATCGTAACCCATCATGTCCACGTGAAAAAAGTACTGAAAAAATTGTTGGAGGCTGGATTGTATTGTAAATTAGAGAAATGTTTATTTGACATAAGGACAGTACATTTCCTTGGCTACATAATAACACCTGAGGGGTTCCAGATGGATCCTAAGAAACTTACAGCAATCCTAGACTGGCCTCTACCCCAAGGACTTAAAGCCATCCAAAGGTTTCTAGGATTCACAATTATTATAGGAGGTTCATTAAAGATTTTTCGGTTTTGGTATCTCCCCTCACGGCCATGACTAGGAAAGGGGTGGGTAATCAGAAATGGACACCCCAAGCCAGTCAAGCCTTTGAAGCACTCAAACAAGCGTTTACTACGGCCCCGGTACTCAGACATCCGGATCCGGCTCTGCCATTCCAAGTGGAAGTTGACGCCTCCGAGATAGGTCTTGGTGCAGTCTTGTCCCAGAGGGAAGCACCCGACAAACCCTTGCATCCATGCGGCTTCTATTCCCGGAAACTCTCCCCGGCAGAGAGGAACTATGACATAGGAAACAGAGAGTTGTTAGCAGTCATATCAGCCTTGGCAGAATGGAGATACCTACTGGAAGGGTCTAGTGACCCCATCCTTATCATAACCGATCATAAAAATCTCACATACATTGGAGATGCTAAACGGTTAAATTCCCGACAAGCAAGATGGTCGTTGTTTCTTTCAAGCTTTAATTACGTACTGACCTATAGACCTGGGTCCAGAAACGTTAAAGCAGATGCTTTATCTAGACAGCATGAGTCCTACGAATTTAACGTCCAAGATCAGCATCCCATTGTACCCCAAGAAAGGATTATAGCCTCTACCACGATTAATGTCTCGTCTCCCTTGTTGCAAAGGTTACAAACCGTGCAGGGCACGGCTCCTGAAGGGAAACCTCCCGCGAAACTCTTTGTACCTGAATGTGAAAGAGAAGAAATATTAAACCTTTATCATGATAATAAAACGTCCGGGCATATGGGAATCACCAAAACGGTGTCCAGCATCAATAAAATCTTTTGGTGGCCCACGTTGCGCCGAGATGTTAAAGATTACATAGCCGTGTGCGAGGTTTGCACAAGACATAAAAATCCCAAAACAGCACCCATTGGTTTGCTCCAACCTCTGCCAATCCCAGAACGACCATGGTCGCACTTAGCTATGGACTTCATAGTGGAGTTACCCGATTCTAGAGGGAACACAGTTATACTTACGATCATCGATCGGTTCTCCAAGATGGGTCACTATGTTCCTCTTCGTAAACTACCGTCGGCAGCCGAACTGGTGCCCATATTCATTAACCACGTGGTCCGCATACATGGTATTCCTCTTGGGATTGTCTCCGATAGGGGCACCCAATTTGTCTCCAGGTTTTGGAAAGGGTTTTGTAAGAATGTGGGGATAGACTTGTCTTTCTCTTCGGCCTATCACCCCCAGACCAACGGAGCAGCAGAACGTGCAAATCAGAATGTAGAAAAGTATCTCAGGTGCTTTATCTCAGAACAGCAAGATAACTGGTCAGACCTGCTACCATGGGCTGAGTATGCTTTGAACAGCGCGGTGAGCGAATCCACAGGACATTCCCCTTTCTTCACCGTTTATGGTTTCGATCCTCCTATGTTACCGACTACGTTTTCGGATACCACGATACCTGCTTTGGATGACCATTTGGCGTCCTTGAAGGACACTTGGGGAAAGTCAAGGAGGCACTCAAGAAAAGTAGTGCCATCCAGAAAATCAAGGCTGACAGACACAGGAGGCAGGCACCCGTATATCAGGTTGGGGACAGGGTATGGCTTTCCTCGCGGAATATTAAGCTCCTAGTGCCTTCCATGAAGTTGGCACCTAGATTCATAGGCCCTTACAAGGTTTTACGACGACTCAACCCCGTCTCCTATGCTTTGGCATTGCCTCCCCATATCCGGATACACAACGTGTTCCACGTGAGCCTCTTAAAACCTCTCTTGTGTAATCGGTACACCAGGGCCCGTATCCCACCTCCTCCTATCTCAGTGGAGGGTGAGGAGGAGTTTGAAGTCCAGGCCATTTTGGATGCCAGGGTATCAAGGGGCACTTTGCAGTATCTGGTCGACTGGGTGGGCTACGGGCCGGAGGATCGTTCTTGGCTCCCGGCTGCTGAGGTCCATGCGCCTCGGTTGGTGAAGGCCTTCTACGTGGCCCATCCTCGTGCTCCTGGGGGTCGTCCAGTGGCCGCCCGTGGAGGGGGGTTCTGTCACGGACCGCGTTGGTATCGCGGCCCGCGCTGGATCTAGGGGGCGCCTGGCAGCGGCTTCCTCGCTGCTCGCTGGCCAGGCGCCGAGTGATAACGCAGCCGGCTGCGCTCACGTGGGGCGCCAGGGGGCGGGGACTGGCGTGATGACGCGGACCCGCCGAGTTTAAGAACCGGCTTCACTATTCACCGGTGCCCTGACGTGGTAGTTACTTCCCGCAGAGCTCTTGTATATTTTGCAATACTACTATTCTGTGTATGACCCTTGGCATTGGCAAACGAACCACTCTGTGTATGACCCTTGGCATTGGCAAACGAACCACTCTGTGTATGACCCCTGGCATTGGCAAACGACCACTCTGTGTATGACCCTTGGCATTGGCAAACGACCACTCTGTGTATGACCCTTGGCATTGGCAAACGACCACTCTGTGTATGACCCTTGGCATTGGCAAACGAACCACTCTGTGTATGACCCTTGGCATTGGCAAACGACCACTCTGTGTATGACCCTTGGCATTGGCAAACGACCACTCTGTGTATGACCCTTGGCATTGGCAAACGACACTTCTGTGTATGACCCTGGCATTGGCCAACGTACCACTCTTGTGTATGACCCTTGGCATTGGAAAAACGACCACTCTGTGTATGACCCTTGGCATTGGCAAACGCCACTTCTGTGTATGACCCTGCATTGGCAAACGACCCTCTGTGTATGACCCTTGGCATTGGCAAACGACACTCTGTGTTATGACCCCTTGGCATTGGAAAAACGACCACTCTGTGTTGACCCTTGGCATTGGCAAACGAACCAATTCTGTCGTACCCCTTGGATTGGCATTAACTCTTCTATTCTGGTAGGATATGAGGTCAGTCTGTGTGGCACCCTAAGCACCATTCAGACTACCTCTTGTCTTGGTTAGGATCTGGGGAAGAGCTAAATTATTCTAAGGTCTTGTGTATCGTTCTGTGTCCTTTTGTGGATACACATCCTGTCGTATTCTGTGTCTGTCTGTCGTGCCGACCAACCTACTAAGGATCGGAAGGGTAGGAGAGCAGTGTCCTGCGTATAGGACACTAGTCAGATAGCTAGGGATCTCGTGACAGAAATACTGTAATATATCTACGAACACCGTGTCTTATTCTATGCTTTACTTCAGTAAACTATATAAATTATAAAATCCACAACGGTGCTGGAGTATATTTATTCCCTAGTGCGGGGAGACTGACCCGTGGTCATTTTCAGCGGCTCCTCCGGGAGTGAGCGCTACACAAGAATGCGTTAAATGCCACTTTACAACACCGACTGTACACGCCTTGTATAATTATTATGTGGCTATAAGTTCTTCTTGTGGAGCCCTGGTAATGTCTATAGGTTTTCCGACAGTTAAACAATTTTGGTCCCGATAAACCAAGTGCCTCATTCTCCAAATGAGCGAGTAATAATTTACAGCCCTAGAGGCAAAAGGGGGTCAAAGTGGATAGACCAAATGTAGCAATAATTCTTACTTAAGGACGACAGACCATGAATAAAGCATAGATAATGAAAGCAAGATTGGCTATCCCTTCTCTTGTTGATTTCTATGCTGACCCTCACAGAAAAAAGACATAAAGCAAGACTAGACACAAGACATAATTAAAATATGGACTCAACACGGTACGTGTTTCGATGATCACATATCAGCTTCATCTGGAGTCAAAATCTTTGGAATGAATGGTGCCTACCTTCCTTATATTTATGGCAACATTCAACCCGCCCACTGATTATACATAGCCAATACTATGGAACCTAAGTCACTATTCTCCAATCCCTTCAATGGATAACCATGTGACCCTGACAAGCCAATCCTAGGCTAACCAGTATATTGCTATATGTTAATACAACAGTTTTCAGTACCATCTTAGCACTCTTGGTCCCTTTGGGGAGCAAAGCAATTGGCTCTCATCATATTTTCGTGTTATGTATTGTAGCGCTGTGTTTAAAACCTTACTGTGGCAGTACCGGAGGGAGACAAGCGCGATAAGAGACACTGAACATTGGGACTACGTTTCCCGGCATGCTTTGCGAACAGACACAGGAAGTGGGTGGGACACAGACGCTGTACATCCTGAGCCTCGTGGAGATAGCTGGCAGAGCGCGCCAGGGAGTGAGGGAGACAGGACACAGTGCTGCAAAGCGGAACAGTGACTAGGCCGGAGCGCAGGTGCGGCCTATCAGGATTCCAAGTGGGGTTATCCAGCCTTGTAAGAAGGAGACCCAGTGATCTACAGACATTACCCAAGCTGCTATCAAGGAAGCCAGAGGACCCCCGAGTGAGGAGTACCGCAGGTCCATCGGATGGGAGAGCAGGAGGTAACTGGACAAGTCACGGTCGGAGCAGAGAGAGCCAGACAACGGATCCAGTAGCCAGTATCCCAGCGCGGCATCGAGCGGAGAGACGTCCTGGGTCAGCGGAGCCTTGGTCTTCGAGCGGATGGGTGAGAGGCCTCCAAGGCCAGTTTATAAAGAAAGAAAGCACGCTGCTGTTTGTTTCTAAAACCCACAGGGCCCCAACCTGACTAGTCGAAGACATCGCTTTAAGAAATTCACTGGCCAGTTGAATAGTACCCGGGTACCATAACACACACATACTCTTACAGTCCGGGACTTAACCTGTGCGGGACTCACTCCCTAATATCCCAAAAAGGGGTAAAGATTTGCATATTATTTTGTTTTCCGCTGCGCGTTTCTCGAATTACGAAATATTGCATTCTCTTTTCCGCTACGCGTTTCTCGAAATTACGAAGCATTGTATTTTTTTCTGTTCGGCTGCGCATTTTCCCGAAATACGAAGCGTCGTATTTCTTTTCCACTGCGCGTTTACCGCGATACGAAATACTGTAAATATATCTACGAACACCGTGTCTCATTATATGCCTTTTACTCTAGTAAACTATATCATTTATAAAATCCACAACGGTGCTGGAGTATATTTATTCCCTAGTGCGGGGAGACTGACTCGAGGTTCATTTTCAGCGGCTCCTCCGGGAGTGAGCGCTACAGTATATTTCAAGCTTTTTAGGTTTAATCCTATATACCAAGAGTGCTCACCCTAATTTCTTTAGTAGGGCGAAGTGATTGCTATCGCACGTGGTGAATGTTTTTCTCTGGTGTATGTTGTGGTTTTTTTTTATATGGGGAATGCAGCACAGGAGCTCTGGGGTGCAGTTCTTTAAATCGCTGTGATGTGCAAGTGGCTTCTGAAATAATAAACATAACTAATTATAGCGTGGAGGCTTTTTGTCCTCTACTACAACCCTTAAATAAATATATATATATATTTTTTCTTATTCTTCTACATTGAACTTTGTTATCACTTTTGGGATTCAGACACCATTATTCGGTATGTGATTTAATCACCATTATCTGGACTTTTTTCTGCATTGTTGCATGCTCTTTATAATGATTGATAATTGTAGCACAGATGTGTGAGATATAAGTGTACTCACTGGTATAGCAACCTTTTGCGCCGTGTCAGATACTTTTTACTGTATTTCTGGTTGCATACCTGTCCCTGTGCTCCGTCTCTGTCCTCCCACAGTCACCTCCAGGCGATCGCGGCGTCCTGCTTCTGGGTTCCTTTCTCGCATCTCGTCGCGAGAAGGGAACCCAGAAGCAGGACGCCGCGATTGTTCGTGGGTGACTGCGGGAGGACAGCGAGGGAGCGCAGGGACAGGTATGTATCCAGCCCGAGTGTGGCTCAGGGTTACCGTTTTCAGCATTGAAATTTATCCCTGAGCCACACTCGGGAATACCACCAGGAGGCTAAATAAATGTACCGATTTTGACCTATAAAATATGTCAATATTGGACCGCCAAGGAGGTTAAACATGAGACCCCACTAATGGCCACAATGGGCCTGGTGGTGAGGATTTTGGTAGGTCTAAATTGAAAAATAACAGGTATGTTACCTTGAAACGGAACCTTTGATTTTTCATGTATTTTGTAAATTGGCGATAGAATGCTTCCCGGAACAGTCTCCTCTCTGCTGTCTAAACAATAAGAAATACAGGTAGATACAATTAATATAGTATGCCATAAATATGTTCCATGTGCCACTGATGTAGAGTTGATGGAGCAAAAAGCCTTACTACACATTGAACCATCTGAAATACAAGCTGCTTCAACGCTGCGAGGAGAGGGACCTCTGTATTTCAATTCTTTACACCCTACAAAGTCACTTTAGGTGTCATCATTGGACAGGTCAGAGTCTGGCTTTTCTAATGATACCAAACATGACCAAGTAAAAATTTATGTAAAGAAAAATCCCCAACACAATTTTTTTTTTTGATTTTTTTTGTTCCAAAGCCTAACGGTACATACTCGCCACCCAGGACATACTTGAAAACGAGAGAAATCTCAATGTATCCTTCCTGTTAAAATCCTTTCTCAAAAAATAAATAAAATTGCATGTCATGCCCCGCACCCCGGACCGCCATGCTGGGGCAGACATGGAACTCACCTGAAGTCCCTCGTGGCGTGTTGCTCCAGGTTTCTGGCCCGCAGGATGGCGGAGAGAGCTTGCGGCACGCCCCACGCCGCCAACAGAAGCCGAATGCCGGGGTCCGAAGCACGCACGCGCGATCCCACACCTCGCTAAGTACTGGTACTCTGCTGGTCGTTTATGGGTACTACAACACACCTGTTCTGGAGATCCTCGCATTCCTCCTTTTTGCCTATCAGGAGCTCAGATATCCCGGTTCCACCCACGAGCCCCAGGTGAAAGGTATCTCTGCGATTCCTTGTGCCCTATTTAACACCGCTGTCTTCCTTAGCTCATTACCAGGTTGTACTGTGGCCCCCTGCTTCAGTATTCCAGCATTCCTTGTGTTCCAAGCTTTATCCGTTTCCTTCCTCCATTCTCCTGCCCACCGACCCGGACCGCCTCATCGACTACGCTGCCTACTCCTGCCAACCGACCTGGACCACCTCATCGACTACACTGCCTTCTCCTGCCAACCGACCCGGACCGCCTCATCGACTACGCTGCCTTCTCCTGCCAACCGACCCGGACCGCCTCATCGACTACGCTGCCTTCTCCTGCCAGCCGACCCAGAGTGCCTTATCGTCTACGCTGCCTTCTCCTGCCAACCGACCTGGACCGCTTCATCGACTGCGCTACATTCTCCTGCCAACCGACCCGGACCGCCTCATCGACTACGCTGCCTTCTCCTGCCAACCGACCCGGAGTGCCTTATCGTCTACGCTGCCTTCTCCTGCCAACCGACCCGGACCGCCTCGTCGACTACGCTGCCTTCTCCTGCCAACCGACCCGGACCGCCTCATCGACTACGCTGCCTTCTCCTGCCAGCCGACCCGGAGTGCCTTATCGTCTACGCTGCCTTCTCCTGCCAACCGACCTGGACCGCTTCATCGACTGCGCTACATTCTCCTGCCAACCGACCCGGACCGCCTCATCGACTACGCTGCCTTCTCCTGCCAACCGACCCGGAGTGCCTTATCGTCTACGCTGCCTTCTCCTGCCAACCGACCCGGACCGCCTTCATCGACTGCGCTACATTATCCTGCCAACCGACCCGGACCGCCTCATCGACTACGCTGCCTTCTCCTGCCAACCGACCCGGACCGCCTCATCGACTACGCTGCCTTCTCCTGCCAACCGACCCGGACCGCCTCATCGACTACGCTTCCTTTTCCTGCCAACCGACCCGGAGTGCCTTCTCCTGCCAACCGACCCGGACCTTCTCATCGACTACGCTGCCTTCTCCTGCCAACCGACCCGGACCGCTTCATCGACTGCGCTACATTATCCTGCCAACCGACCCGGACTGCCTCATCGACTACGCTGCCTTCTCCTGCCAACCGACCCGGACCGTCTCATCGACTACGCTGCTTTCTCCTGCCAACCGACCCGGAGTGCCTTATCGTCTACGCTGCCTTCTCCTGCCAACCGACCTGGACCGCTTCATCGACTGCGCTACATTCTCCTGCCAACCGACCCGGAGTGCCTCATCGACTACGCTGCCTTCTCCTGCCAACCGACCCGGAGTGCCTTATCGTCTACGCTGCCTTCTCCTGCCAACCGACCTGAACTGCCTTATCGACTACGTTGCCTTCTTCTGCCAACCGAAACGGAGTGCCTCATCGATCACGCTACCTTTTCCCTGCCATCCTAGTGCCCGCTTATTATCTGGAACTTTTACGTTACCTTTTCCACAATTCCACGCTGCTCCTCAAGTCGTCTCACTACTCGAAGATCACCTTAGTTTTTACCTTTTGTCCTGGACTTTTGTTGCCGTCCTTCGTCTATTACACTAAATATTGCTTATTGATACCTAGTCTCCTGGTTTCCTTACTTCGACAGCTTGCCATTGGGTTCCATATCAACACTCCTAGACAGTAGACGTGTGCATTCGTTTTAGTACTAAAACGATTTAGTCCGAATTTTGGGATAATTTAGTTTTCGGATGACTCGAGATACGAAACTGCTCAGTACAAAAAACGAAAGAAACTAAAATAAAATGCACTACATTTTAGTTTCAGTCCTTTTTGTGATATTACATTGATGAGTGAAGGAGACCAGCAATGAAGAGCACAACATCCGAAGTTCTGCACCCTCCACATGCCAATGCAGTAGGATGTTCTATACAGAGAAGGGCATTAATTAATGCAGGAGGATGTTCTATACATTATACAGAGAGGGGTATTAATGCAGGAGGATGTTATATACATTATACAGAGAAAGGTATAAATTGAGGAGGATGCTCTATACAGAGAGGGACATAAATTAATTCAGGAGGATGTTCTAAACATTATACAGAGAGGAGCCTTTTTTTTTTAGCCCTTTAAATCCAGTGGCTGTGAGCTCTGAGATCGGCTGCTTGTTATATTATCTCTCAGTACAATGTATCAGGCTCAGCTGTTACAGTAACTGACTGTAACAGCGCTCAGAGTTTCAGTAAAACAAGGAAATAATATTGTTATAACCTCTTATATATAAAAATATTATTTACTAGTTTTGCTGTGATGAGCAGCAGTCAGTTACTGTAACAGCTTTGCCTGATACGGGCAGTATTACAATGTTGGCGCTAACTTAACCAGAGCTGTTGTAAACTGAAAACCTTCATAGGCTATAATAGCTCTGGGAAGTTTACAACAGCTCTGGTTAAGTTAGCACCAACACTGTAATATGGCCCACATTGTGCTGAGAGTGAGAGATACTGTAACGAGCAGCGATCTCAGCCCTCTGAGCCACCACTACAATAGTAATTGTATCCGCTGGTTTTCGGATGAATGAAATTAGTTTTCATACTAAAGAACTGAAAACGAATTTCTTTAGCAACTAAATAAATTGCATTTTAGGACTAATCCATTAGTTCAAAACGAAATTTTGTGCTGTGCACATGTCTACTAGACAGGGATTCCAAACCCTGCATCACATTGCATTATCCATTTGTCACATATAAAAGTTGTTTTGGGCACTATTAGTTTAAAATCCCAATTTGTTGGTGGAATTCAGGTCCCATAACGTAAGTGATCTTCAGAATTTGTGAGACCCTTTGAGAAGTCTTGCAGGGCATTGTCAAATTCACTTAATGAATGCAGATACCTGTATACCCAGACACATCAGACCTCAGATACACTATATTGCCAAAAATATTCACTCACCCATCCAAATAATCTTCAAGAAATCCCTCAAAATCCATCTCTTCAGATTAGCGTAACACATCGCCAATGCAACTCATCCCTCTGCTCAGCTACTCTTTCTTCCTCGTCTGCCTCAACTCTAATCCCTCTAGATTGTACTGTCCTATGAGCAGGGCCCTCTGCACCTCTTTTTTCCATCTTATATCCGTTTATCTGTATCTCGTTCCCTTTGGTTACTGTAAAGCGCTGCGGAAACTGTTGGTGCTATATAAATGATGATTATAATGATAATATCAGACCTCATTGTGATAAGAGCGAGGGATCCTCGTGGTAACAGGCAGGCAGGTTGCAGCCAGATAAGACCGGGGCAGCATGGGCGTCAGATGTCTGATGCACCCCCTCTGACATCATTAGAGGGGACTGTGGCAGATTAGATCTGTATTTCTAGCTATATACGGGTCTGCCTGTGTATATGTGTCTATGTGCCTGTTTATACCTAACTCCTCCATATAGAGTCATAGTCATATTTGTGTCTGACCATTTGGGAAGTGTATCTCTGGGTCCACAGATGTTGAGGGCGAGGCTAAAAGGTAATTAAAATGGTTAGCTTTCTCCCCTGGGAGAAGGATATAACACGTAACTGTAAAATGGAATGTATTTTGTGCACGGACGTATCATGTAGCCTATTTGTCACAGAGAGATGGGTATGCCTACCTGTGTCTAGCTATCGGTATATCTACCGCAATATGGACTATATAGGCATATTTATAAATATGCATATCTTTAGATACCAAGCCATTTGGCGCAGCTGGCCTCAGAAAATAATGGCTGCATTTCCAGTCTGCTGGAGGAAACAATTAAGCAGGTTTGTGACAATTTTCTCTGGAGTCAAAGGTGTGATTTAAAGATAACACCTCTTTGGGGTCTACCCAGCAGGCCGAAAGAGCAACTTCTCCTGGCAGGGAGAAGACCCAGACAGAGCGGCATCTCAACCGCATATCAAAGAAGCAATCACATTCTCTGATCACAGAAGGTGGTCTTTGGGAGATGATTGATAGCCCAGGGAATTAAGAGTAACGACCAGCCTACTGAGCATGTTCTGTAGAAGGGAACTCTGGGATATGTGGTGCATGAGGCTGGGCCATTTGTGGGTGGGGTTTGGAAGGACCAGGAAGTGTATAAATTGTGAAAACTGGCCATGTGCTTTAGCAGCTCACAGGGGGTTCATGTGTCCTGTGCCATGATGATTTGTCCATGCTTCTAGCTCCAGCCCCCCAGGAGCCGCCGAGAATTATCTTATTTGACGTGTAAGTAAGGCTCTGTGCTTAACCCCTTTCTTTTTATTTGCTGTGTACTGTGTAATTAATTAATTAATTGATTTATTCTAGTTACAATTTTTCCTGTAACAAAGCACTGTGATTTTTCTATATCATAAATAAACAAAACGTATTTAAGTTCTGATTCTGGCTGATGAGATCCACGCTAACTAAGAGATTGGAGTAATTGCTGATTTGTTTTAAGCTCGGGTAGATAAGAAATTGCGAGTTGCGGTCGTCGGAAACGGCAGGGATTGTGGGGTAGGTAGTCACTGTCCGAGTCTAGGGTAGGCAGATAGGTGGTTGCTTAGCCTGCGTCTCCCGCTGCGACACGCGTAGTGTTCAGGAGGACTGGTGGCAGCGTAACTAATAGATTAGGAAAGTGATCCCAGGGATTGTGGGAGACGTAGTCATTATTATTGCATTCTCTTTTCCGCTGCGCGTTTCTCGAAATTACGAAGCATTGTATTTTTTTCTGTTCGGCTGCGCATTTTCCCGAAATATGAAGCGTCGTATTTCTTTTCCACTGCGCGTTTACCGCGATACGAAATACTGTAAATATATCTACGAACACCGTGTCTCATTATATGCCTTTTACTCTAGTAAACTATATAATTTATAAAATCCACAACGGTGCTGGAGTATATTTATTCCCTAGTGCGGGGAGACTGACTCGAGGTTCATTTTCAGCGGCTCCTCCGGGAGTGAGCGCTACAGTATATTTCAAGCTTTTTAGGTTTAATCCTATATACCAAGAGTGCTCACCCTAATTTCTTTAGTAGGGCGAAGTGATTGCTATCGCACGTGGTGAATGTTTTTCTCTGGTGTATGTTGTGGGTTTTTTTTTATATGGGGAATGCAGCACAGGAGCTCTGGGGTGCAGTTCTTTAAATCGCTGTGATGTGCAAGTGGCTTCTGAAATAATAAACATAACTAATTATAGCGTGGAGGCTTTTTGTCCTCTACTACAACCCTTAAATAAATATATATATATATTTTTTCTTATTCTTCTACATTGAACTTTGTTATCACTTTTGGGATTCAGACACCATTATTCGGTATGTGATTTAATCACCATTATCTGGACTTTTTTCTGCATTGTTGCATGCTCTTTATAATGATTGATAATTGTAGCACAGATGTGTGAGATATAAGTGTACTCACTGGTATAGCAACCTTTTGCGCCGTGTCAGATACTTTTTACTGTATTTCTGGTTGCATACCTGTCCCTGTGCTCCGTCTCTGTCCTCCCACAGTCACCTCCAGGCGATCGCGGCGTCCTGCTTCTGGGTTCCTTTCTCGCATCTCGTCGCGAGAAGGGAACCCAGAAGCAGGACGCCGCGATTGTTCGTGGGTGACTGCGGAGGACAGCGAGGGAGCGCAGGGACAGGTATGTATCCAGCCGAGTGTGGCTCAGGGTTACCGTTTTCAGCATTGAAATTTATCCCTGAGCCACACTCGGGAATACCACCAGGAGGCTAAATAAATGTACCGATTTTGACCTATAAAATATGTCAATATTGGACCGCCAAGGAGGTTAAACATGAGACCCCACTAATGGCCACAATGGGCCTGGTGGTGAGGATTTTGGTAGGTCTAATTGAAAAATAACAGGTATGTTACCTTGAAACGGAACCTTTGATTTTTCATGTATTTTGTAAATTGGCGATAGAATGCTTCCCGGAACAGTCTCCTCTCTGCTGTCTAAACAATAAGAAATACAGGTAGATACAATTAATATAGTATGCCATAAATATGTTCCATGTGCCACTGATGTAGAGTTGATGGAGCAAAAAGCCTTACTACACATTGAACCATCTGAAATACAAGCTGCTTCAACGCTGCGAGGAGAGGGACCTCTGTATTTCAATTCTTTACACCCTACAAAGTCACTTTAGGTGTCATCATTGGACAGGTCAGAGTCTGGCTTTTCTAATGATACCAAACATGACCAAGTAAAATTTATGTAAAGAAAAATCCCCAACACAATTTTTTTTTTTGATTTTTTTTGTTCCAAAGCCTAACGGTACATACTCGCCACCCAGGACATACTTGAAAACGAGAGAAATCTCAATGTATCCTTCCTGTTAAAATCCTTTCTCAAAAAATAAATAAAATTGCATGTCATGCCCCGCACCCCGGACCGCCATGCTGGGGCAGACATGGAACTCACCTGAAGTCCCTCGTGGCGTGTTGCTCCAGGTTTCTGGCCCGCAGGATGGCGGAGAGAGCTTGCGGCACGCCCCACGCCGCCAACAGAAGCCGAATGCCGGGGTCCGAAGCACGCACGCGCGATCCCACACCTCGCTAAGTACTGGTACTCTGCTGGTCGTTTATGGGTACTACAACACACCTGTTCTGGAGATCCTCGCATTCCTCCTTTTTGCCTATCAGGAGCTCAGATATCCCGGTTCCACCCACGAGCCCCAGGTGAAAGGTATCTCTGCGATTCCTTGTGCCCTATTTAACACCGCTGTCTTCCTTAGCTCATTACCAGGTTGTACTGTGGCCCCCTGCTTCAGTATTCCAGCATTCCTTGTGTTCCAAGCTTTATCCGTTTCCTTCCTCCATTCTCCTGCCCACCGACCCGGACCGCCTCATCGACTACGCTGCTTCTCCTGCCAACCGACCCGGACCGCCTCATCGACTACGCTGCCTTCTCCTGCCACCGACCCGGACCGCCTCATCGACTACGCTGCCTTCTCCTGCCAGCCGACCCAGAGTGCCTTATCGTCTACGCTGCCTTCTCCTGCCAACCGACCTGGACCGCTTCATCGACTGCGCTACATTCTCCTGCCAACCGACCCGGACCGCCTCATCGACTACGCTGCCTTCTCCTGCCAACCGACCCGGAGTGCCTTATCGTCTACGCTGCCTTCTCCTGCCAACCGACCCGGACCGCTTCATCGACTGCGCTACATTATCCTGCCAACCGACCCGGACCGCCTCATCGACTACGCTGCCTTCTCCTGCCAACCGACCCGGACCGCCTCATCGACTACGCTGCGTTCTCCTGCCAACCGACCCGGACCGCCTCATCGACTACGCTTCCTTTTCCTGCCAACCGACCCGGAGTGCCTTATCGTCTACGCTGCCTTCTCCTGCCAACCGACCCGGACCGCCTCATCGACTACGCTGCGTTCTCCTGCCAACCGACCCGGACCGCCTCATCGACTACGCTTCCTTTTCCTGCCAACCGACCCGGAGTGCCTTATCGTCTACGCTGCCTTCTCCTGCCAACCGACCCGGACCGCCTCATCGACTACGCTTCCTTTTCCTGCCAACCGACCCGGAGTGCCTTATCGTCTACGCTGCCTTCTCCTGCCAACCGACCCGGACCGCTTCATCGACTGCGCTACATTCTCCTGCCAACCGACCCAGACCGCCTCATCGACTACGCTGCCTTCTCCTGCCAACCGACCTGGAGTGCCTTATCGTCTACACTGCCTTCTCCTGCCAACCGACCCGGACCTTCTCATCGACTACGCTGCCTTCTCCTGCCAACCGACCCGGACCGCTTCATCGACTGCGCTACATTATCCTGCCAACCGACCCGGACTGCCTCATCGACTACGCTGCCTTCTCCTGCCAACCGACCCGGAGTGCCTTATCGTCTACGCTGCCTTCTCCTGCCAACCGACCTGGACCGCTTCATCGACTGCGCTACATTCTCCTGCCAACCGACCCGGAGTGCCTCATCGACTACGCTGCCTTCTCCTGCCAACCGACCCGGAGTGCCTTATCGACTATGTTGCCTTCTTCTGCCAACCGAAACGGAGTGCCTCATCGATCACGCTACCTTTTCCCTGCCATCCTAGTGCCCGCTTATTATCTGGAACTTTTACGTTACCTTTTCCACAATTCCACGCTGCTCCTCAAGTCGTCTCACTACTCGAAGATCACCTTAGTTTTTACCTTTTGTCCTGGACTTTTGTTGCCGTCCTTCGTCTATTACACTAAACCTTGCTTATTGATACCTAGTCTCCTGGTTTCCTTACTTCGACAGCTTGCCATTGGGTTCCATATCAACACTCCTAGACAGTAGACGTGTGCATTCGTTTTAGTACTAAAACGATTTAGTCCGAATTTTGGGATAATTTAGTTTTCGGATGACTCGAGATACGAAACTGCTCAGTACAAAAAACGAAAGAAACTAAAATAAAATGCACTACATTTTAGTTTCAGTCCTTTTTGTGATATTACATTGATGAGTGAAGGAGACCAGCAATGAAGAGCACAAGATCCGAAGTTCTGCACCCTCCACATGCCAATGCAGTAGGAGGTTCTATACAGAGAAGGGCATTAATTAATGCAGGAGGATGTTCTATACATTATACAGAGAGGGGTATTAATGCAGGAGGATGTTATATACATTATACAGAGAAAGGTATAAATTGAGGAGGATGCTCTATACAGAGAGGGACATAAATTAATTCAGGAGGATGTTCTAAACATTATACAGAGAGGAGCCTTTTTTTTTTAGCCCTTTAAATCCAGTGGCTGTGAGCGCTGAGATCGGCTGCTTGTTATATTATCTCTCAGTACAATGTATCAGGCTCAGCTGTTACAGTAACTGACTGTAACAGCGCTCAGAGTTTCAGTAAAACAAGGAAATAATATTGTTATAACCTCTTATATATAAAAATATTATTTACTAGTTTTGCTGTGATGAGCAGCAGTCAGTTACTGTAACAGCTTTGCCTGACACGGGGCAGTATTACAATGTTGGCGCTAACTTAACCAGAGCTGTTGTAAACTGAAAACCTTCATAGGCTATATATAGCTCTGGGAAGTTTACAACAGCTCTGGTTAAGTTAGCACCAACACTGTAATATGGCCCACATTGTGCTGAGAGTGAGAGATACTGTAACGAGCAGCGATCTCAGCCCTCTGAGCCACCACTACAATAGTAATTGTATCCGCTGGTTTTCGGATGAATGAAATTAGTTTTCATACTAAAGAACTGAAAACGAATTTCTTTAGCAACTAAATAAATTGCATTTTAGGACTAATCCATTAGTTCAAAACGAAATTTTGTGCTGTGCACATGTCTACTAGACAGGGATTCCAAACCCTGCATCACATTGCATTATCCATTTGTCACATATAAAAGTTGTTTTGGGCACTATTAGTTTGAAATCCCAATTTGTTGGTGGAATTCAGGTCCCATAACGTAAGTGATCTTCAGAATTTGTGAGACCCTTTGAGAAGTCTTGCAGGGCATTGTCAAATTCACTTAATGAATGCAGATACCTGTATACCCAGACACATCAGACCTCAGATACACTATATTGCCAAAAATATTCACTCACCCATCCAAATAATCTTCAAGAAATCCTCTCAAATCCATCTCTTCAGATTAGCGTAACACATCGCCAATGCAACTCATCCCTCTGCTCAGCTACTCTTTTTCCTCGTCTGCCTCAACTCTAATCCCTCTAGATTGTACTGTCCTATGAGCAGGGCCCTCTGCACCTCTTTTTTCCATCTTATATCCGTTATCTGTATCTCGTTCCCTTTGGTTACTGTAAAGCGCTGCGGAAACTGTTGGTGCTATATAAATGATGATTATAATGATAATATCAGACCTCATTGTGATAAGAGCGAGGGATCCTCGTGGTAACAGGCAGGCAGGTTGCAGCCAGATAAGACCGGGGCAGCATGGGCGTCAGATGTCTGATGCACCCCCTCTGACATCATTAGAGGGGACTGTGGCAGATTAGATCTGTATTTCTAGCTATATACGGGTCTGCCTGTGTATATGTGTCTATGTGCCTGTTTATACCTAACTCCTCCATATAGAGTCATAGTCATATTTGTGTCTGACCATTTGGGAAGTGTATCTCTGGGTCCACAGATGTTGAGGGCGAGGGCTAAAAGGTAATTAAAATGGTTAGCTTTCTCCCCTGGGAGAAGGATATAACACATAACTGTAAAATGGAATGTATTTTGTGCACGGACGTATCATGTAGCCTATTTGTCACAGAGAGATGGGTATGCCTACCTGTGTCTAGCTATCGGTATATCTACCGCAATATGGACTATATAGGCATATTTATAAATATGCATATCTTTAGATACCAAGCCATTTGGCGCAGCTGGCCTCAGAAAATAATGGCTGCATTTCCAGTCTGCTGGAGGAAACAATTAAGCAGGTTCGTGACAATTTTCTCTGGAGTCATCAAAGGTGTGAATTAAAGATAACACCTCTTTGGGGTCTACCCAGCAGGCCGAAAGAGCAACTTCTCCTGGCAGGGAGAAGACCCAGACAGAGCGGCATCTCAACCGCATATCAAAGAAGCAATCACATTCTCTGATCACAGAAGGTGGTCTTTGGGAGATGATTGATAGCCCAGGGAATTAAGAGTAATGACCAGCCTACTGAGCATGCTCTGTAGAAGGGAACTCTGGGATAAGTAGTGCATGAGGCTGGGCCATTTGGGGGTGGGGTTTGGAAGGACCAGGAAGTGCATAAATTCTGAAAACTGTCCATGTGCTTTAGCAGCTCACAGGGGGTTCATGTGTCCTGTGCCATGATGATTTGTCCATGCTTCTAGCTCCAGCCCCCCAGGAGCCGCCGAGAATTATCTTATTTGACGTGTAAGTAAGGCTCTGTGCTTAACCCTTTCTTTTTATTTGCTGTGTACTGTGTAATTAATTAATTAATTGATTTATTCTAGTTACAATTTTTCCTGTAACAAAGCACTGTGATTTTTCTATATCATAAATAAACAAAACGTATTTAAGTTCTGATTCTGGCTGATGAGATCCACGCTAACTAAGAGATTGGAGTAATTGCTGATTTGTTTTAAGCTCGGGTAGATAAGAAATTGCGAGTTGCGGTCGTCGGAAACGGCAGGGATTGTGGGGTAGGTAGTCACTGTCCGAGTCTAGGGTAGGCAGATAGGTGGTTGCTTAGCCCTGCGTCTCCCGCTGCGACACGCGTAGTGTTCAGGAGGACTGGTGGCAGCGTAACTAATAGATTAGGAAAGTGATCCCAGGGATTGTGGGAGACGTAGTCATTACCCGCTTCAGGAGAAGACTTGTACTGCGTTGCAATCCTGGGATCATTATATCGCGCTCTGCGGCCCTGTTACGAGAGAGAATTGCACAGAGACAGATAGTGGGTGGCGCAATCCGGCATCTTTCGCAGTAGCGCGCGTAGAGGTCGTGACAGGGACCGCCTATGCTATCTTGAATTCCAGCCGGGCCTTAAAATATAACAGCATACAAAGCGAACGCAGCACAAAATGATTGATCATGCTGTCTGCATGTGCAGTGGCATCACTAGGGTTGGTGTCACCCGGTGCGGTAACTTATGGTGTCACCCCCCCCCCCCCCGAGTTTTACGGATTTTTTTTAACTACTCTTACTCTTAAATCAGTACTCCCATATAACACTGAATGCTCATACACACAGCGCACATTACTGTGAGGTTTATTGCTGTGGAGCTCTCTCATATGCTCACACATATTTTTGCCAACTGCCAGCAAGTATGGTGCCTGTTCGAAGGCAGTGAAAGCACACATGGATATATATTGCCCCCAGCAGCTCTGGATATATTGCCCTCAGCAGCTCACCCATGGATATATATTGCCCCCAGCTCCCATATGGCTATATTGCCCCAGCTCACAATTATATATTGCCCCCCATCAGCTCACCCATGGATATATATTGCCCCAGCTCACATATGGATATATTGCCCCAGACCAGCTCACATATGGATATATTGCCCCCAGACCAGCTCACACATGGATATATTGCCCCCAGACCAGCTCACACATGGATATATTGCCCCCAGACCAGCTCACACATGGATATTGCCCTAGCTCTCATGGATATGCCCCCAGCACACATGGGTACTGCCCCCAGCACACATGGATACTGCCCCAGCACACATGGATATGCCCCAGCTCTCATGGATATGCCCCAGCAGCTCTCATGGATATGCCCCAGCAGCTCTCATGGATATGCCCCAGCTCATGGATATGCCCCAGCAGCTCTCATGGATATTGCCCCCAGCTCATGGATATGCCCCAGCAGCTCTCATGGATATTGCCCCAGCAGCTCTCATGGATATTGCCCCAGCTCCTCTCATGGATATTTCCCCAGCTCCTCTCATGGATTTTGCCCCAGCTCCTCTCATGGATATACTGCCCCAGCTCCTCTCATGG
Organism: Leptobrachium leishanense; assembly: GCA_009667805.1. Lineage (NCBI taxonomy): Eukaryota > Metazoa > Chordata > Amphibia > Anura > Megophryidae > Leptobrachium > Leptobrachium leishanense. The sequence goes on along the minus strand of RXON01004051.1, from coordinate 55,649 downwards.
ATATGCCCCAGCTCCTCTCATGGACATGCCCCAGCTCCTCTCATGGATATACTGCCCCAGCTCCTCTCATGGATATACTGCCCCAGCTCCTCTCATGAATTTTGCCCCAGCTCCTCAGGGATTTTGCCCCAGCTCCTCTCATGGATATGCCCCCAGCTCCTCTCATGGATATGCCCCCAGCTCCTCTCATGGATATGCCCCCAGCTCCTCTCATTGATATTGCCCCAGCTCATGGATATGCCCAGCTCATGGATATGCTCCAGCTCATGGATATGCTCCAGCTCATGGATATACTGCCCCAGCTCAGGGATATACTGCCCCAGCTCAGGGATAATGACCCAGCTCATGGATAATGACCCAGCTCATGGATAATGACCCAGCTCATGGATAATGCCCCAGCTCATGGATATGCCCCAGCTCATGGATATACTGCCCCAGCTCATGGATATAATGCCCCAGCTCATGGATATAATGCCCCAGCTCATGGATAATGCCCCCAGCTCACCTCCTGCGCCACGTGTTCTGCTCCCTCTGAGCGTCCGGCGGCATGGAGCTTGGGCGCTCGCCTGGGGGAGTCACATGACCAGCCGCGTTCTCACGAGAACTCGGCTGGTGACGTGTTTCCCCCAGGCGAGCGCCGAAGCTGCATAGCTTCGGACGCTCGCAGGGAGTGAACACTGCGTCGCAGGGTGAGACACCCGCCCTTAGGGTGACGGTGTCACCCTAAGGGCGGGTGTCACCTGGTGTGGGCTGCACCCCCCTCCCCCACGTTGCCACGCCAGTGTGCGTGTGCATAATGCAAATTAGGCTAAAGAGACGCCACTTTAACTGTATCCCTAATCATATAACACAAGGAAACAGTAACCCTAAACATGTAACACACAGTAACTATTTCCCTAATTATATAACACACAGTAACTGTAACCCTAACCCTAATCATATAACACACAGTAACTGTATCCCTAACCCTAATCATATAACACACAGTAACTGTTACCCTAACCCTAATTAGGGATGAGCGATCGGTTCGGATCTGTTCAGAGTTCGATTCGAACATCGGCCGTTCGTCGAACTCCGAACATTTCCGCGTGTTTGCCGCATGTTCGCCCACAATGGACCACAATGCACTTTTCAACTGGCCTGAAGCTTGTAATTGGCTACAGCCTTGCACCTGACCACAGGTCAGGTGCAAGACAGGTGCAAGACTATGCCAATCACGGCTCAGAGTCCTGATTGGGCAAATTTGGCCCAATCATGGGCTCACAGAGCTAAGTCCCGCAGCACACTATGGCCATATTACATACTTGGTGCTAACTTAACCAGAGCAGTTGTAAACTTAAAACCATATTACATAGTTGGTGCTAATTTAACCAGAGCTGTTGTAAACTTCCCAGAGCCATTATAGCCTATGGAGGTTTTAAGTTTACAACAGCTCTGGTTAAGTTAGCACCAACTATGTAATATGGTTTTAAGTTTACAACTGCTCTGGTTAAGTTAGGGCCATATTACATACTTGGTGCTATCTAAGGCTTCCCTGCCTGCAGCCCCAGCGTGTGTATTTGCAGGAGTGAATCAGAGAGGAGAGGAGATTGTTATGTCAGGGTGTATTAGTGACGTTGTAGGATATTTATGGAAATTAGAATCTGTGTTGGCACTGCCAGGCTATCAGTGAGTTCTACCAGAGTTCAGCAAATTTGAATCTGTCTTGGCACAGCCTGTTATCAGTGGGTATCGGTGAGTTACACCACAGTTCAGCAAATTAGAATCTGTCTTGGCACAGCCTGTTATCAGTGGGTATCGGTGAGTTATACCACAGTTCAGCAAATTAGAATCTGTCTTGGCACAGCCTGTTATCAGTGTGTATCAATGAGTTATACCACAGTTCAGCATATTAGAATCTGTCTTGGCACAGCCTGTTATCAGTGGGTATCGGTGAGTTATACCACAGTTCAGCAAATTTGAATCTGTCTTGGCACAGCCTGTTATCAGTGTGTATCTGAGTTATACCACAGTTAAGCAAATTTGAATCTGTCTTGGCACAGCCAGGCTATCAGGGACAGTGTATCACTGACTTATAGCATTGTTCTGGAAAATCTGTATATCTTTGATCTAATTCTAGATACCATACAATAACACAGTTTAATCAGAGTTCATCTGTTTATCTATTGAGAGTTGAATCTGGCTATTGCCAGCTATCAAGGTGTTGCAGCCTGCAGGAGAGGAAGTGAATCAGAGAGAGAGAGTAAAGGACATTGGCAGCCTTGCAGGGAAAATATCAGTAAAATCGCCGACTTATATCAGAGTTCTGAATATCTTTAATCTATATATAGTTGAATCTGAGTTCTGAATATCGCCAATCTTTATACCAGAGTTGAATCAGACTTCTGTATATCTCCAATCTTTATACCAGAGTTGAATCCGACTTCTGTATATCTTTAATCTATATATCACTCACCATGTCAGAAAGACCAAAAAGGACAAGCAGACGCTCCCAGACACAGATAAGAGGGCAAGCAGCCTCTGTGTTGGAAGGCAGTGCCCCTGGTCGTCGTGGACGTGGTGCATCCTCTGCAGGGGCATGCTTGTCCTTTCTAACTGGTGCTGGCCGTCTTATGCTGCAGCAACATACAGAGGATTTTCAGGATTGGCTAACCAGGCCATCCTCATCCTCCGAGTCCTCTGCCAGCCAGGCTTGTAGTGGTTTACAGTCCACCTCAGCTGCCAAAGCATCTAATGCAGCCTCCATGTCCACAGCTACTCCTGCCATAACCTCACCAACATACACAGAGGAGTCAGCTGAATTGTTTGACTACAATGACAGTGACATGCTGCTTGAGGATGCGCAGCAACTACAGTGCTCTGATTCAATCTCTGAGATTGAGGAAGGGAGTATAATCAACCTAGAGGAAGGGGGTGCCAGTGATGACACACAAATAACTGGCACTCATGTTGCCCCAGCAGCTGCAGCATACTGCCAAGTTGGTTCCAGTGACGACGAGATAGGGGGGTGATGACGATGATGAGGTCACTGACTCCACCTGGGTGCCTGATCGAACAGAGGAGTCAAGTGAGGAGGAGGCACAACAAACACGAAGCACAATGTCCTCTATGAGCAACCGTAGCCAGTCCAAGGCATCAGAAGTCAAAGCTGCTCAGGTGCAGAACGCTGTTGTCTCAAAGCACATGTACAGGAAGTCTGCTGTCTGGGAGTTCTTTAAGAAATGTGCAGCAGACCGCACCGTTGCTATTTTTAATCTATGTCAGATGAGGATCAAGCGTGGGAAAGACATCCCACCTCTAATAGAACAGATTGGAGAGATTCAAGAAATGAAAGATGGGAAGAAAAGGATAAGGGGCTTGGAATCTCTAATCGGTTCCAACCTTTACCAGTTTGAATGATGAAGTGTTTTTTCTGAAGGGCCAGCACAGAGAGAAGGGAAATATTACAGGAACCCAGAGAATTGGATATAAGACTACAAAGACAGGGTTTAAAAAAAAGGTCTTGGGAAGAGCCAGAAGAGGGAAGAGATCAGGAAGAAGAGTTAAATAGGGGCAAAAGAGAGAGAAGATAAATTAAAAATTCCCGTTTGATCTAAGTAATAAAACACTTACTAATTCTGAAATAAAACTCCTTAAGAGAGGTTTGAAATTCACCCCAAATAAAGGGATGGACAGATTTAATACATATGTGGACCTACAAAGGTTTAAGAGGGGACTATGTTTAAAAAAATTTCAAATCTCCTATTCAAAGAAATATGATTGCTACTGAAGATAAATATATTCATACAAATCTTAAACCAAAATCTAATTTTTTTCCGAGAAACCATATCTCGGATGAAATGAAAATATTTGAAAAATTGGTGATGAAAGACTTGGAAAAATTCCCTAACAAAAAAGTGAAACCTAATTTGACATCAATGGAATATGAGTCATTAAGGAATTTAAGTAAAGATGAGAACATCATGATACGACCAGCAGACAAGGGGGGGATCGTCATCTTGTGAAAAGATAATTATGAGAAGGAAGTCCAGTATATATTAAATAATACGGATACCTATGAAAAAATTTATGGAGATCCCACATACAAAATGAAGGAAAGTCTGCATAAATTATTATCTTTAGGTAGAGAACAACAAATCATAACGGATAAGGAGTTCAAATATCTAAATATTAAATTTACGAGAATACCTCATTTTTACATCCTACCCAAGATACACAAAAATCGAGAGGCACCACCAGGTAGACCAATAGTGTCAGGGATTAAATCCATGATCAGTAACCTATCGGAGTATGTGAATGTATTACTCCAACCTATAGTAAAAAATACCAAATCCTACCTGAAAGATACGATCAATATGCTACAGATCTTAGATAAGATACAGTGGAAAGGAAGTTATATCTTAGTAACATGCGATGTAAAAACGCTATATAGTAGTATACCTCACATTAAAGGTATGGAGGCAGTTAAACAACAATTGGTGGAAAACAATACTATGAAGATGGAACAAATAGATTACGTTATAAAAAGTATATCTTTTATATTGAATAATAATTATTTTAAATATGATCAAGAATGCTATATACAAAAAATTGTACAGCCATGGGCACTACATTTGCGCCCAGCTATGCAAACCTATTTATGACGGACTGGGAAACCAGTTCCTCTATGGTTCGCATAGCTGGGTGCTAGGTAAAATACCCATTTTTGTTAGATATATTGACGACATATTTTTAATTTGGGATGGTGAAGAACAAAAATTAGTCTCCTTCTTAAGAGGGTTGGAAAATCCAGAATGGGGAATAAGTCTAGAAAGTAACTGGAGTAAAGAGATAGTATCCTTTTTGGACCTTAACATTTTCATAGAGGAAAATAGTATTAAAACAAATACGCACTTTAAGGAGGTAGATACCAACACGTTTATAGAGAAGAATAGTTGCCACAATCCTGTATGGCTCGACAGTATACCAAAGAGTCAATTCCTCAGAATAAAAAGATATTGTTCTGATGTAGAAACTTTTAATGAACAGGCTGATTTATTAAGATAATTTCATAGAAAAGGGTATAATGTATTAGAGTTGGAAAAAACAATAGACACTATAAGAAAAAAAGATCGAAAAACACTATTGAAGTATAAAGTTAAAAAAAACAAAAATGATCTAACCCTTTATATGTGACTATAATACGGAAGCTAATAGGATTAAAAAGAGTATTAAAAAACATTGGCACATTCTCAGACGGGACAGAGAGTTGAAGGACATTTTAGATGTCCAACCCAAAATAATATTTAGAGGTGGTCAAAGTCTAAAAACAAAATTGGTTAAGAATAAAAGTCAAGATAAATCCAATAAAAATATGTTCAATTTACAGAACGGTTTTTATGCCTGTGGACAATGTTAGGCCTGCCGATCAGTAGGTAGAAAAAAATCTTTAACAAGAAAATATTTTAACCTCCCTGGCGGTCTAATTTTTTCAAAATTTCGTGTGTAAAAGCGTCTCAATTTTTTTTTTAAAGGAAACGTGTTTTTGTACATAGTTAGCCTGTAATAATTAGGAATCACGCACTGAAATCTGTGCAATCAAGAGTCCTTACTGGTAAAATCCTTTATAAATAAATAAAAAAAAATAGTAATAGTAAAAATAGAGTCCGATAAAGTTTGAAACACGACATGATAATTTATTATCCCAAAAATAATTATCAAAAATAATGCAAATAAATGATATTTGATAAAATACAACAAAAAACACTGAAATCTGTCTGCAAACAAGGGTGAGACGATGTATGGTCTATTTCTTATCCTGTACTGCCTAGTGGCCGTTCATAAACATTACACTGTATAATCCAAATGTAAAAAAGAGTTCTTTTATGCTGGCCCCGCCCCTCTGCACCATGTAACTCGCAGGGAGCCTTCCAGGAAGCAGCTCGCCGCGATCACACTGCGGGGGACAGCGAGGGAGCCAGGAGGAGGTGAGTATGCATCCAGCCCGAGTGTGGCTCGGGGTTACCGTTCGCGGTAGCGAAATTTAACCCCGAGTCACACTCGGGAATACCGCCAGGGAGGTTAATAAGAAAAATGGAAAGGATTATGTTATTAATGGAGTTTTAACATGCTGTTCTAAAAATATAGCTTATATCTTAGAGTGCCCTTGTGGCCTACAATATATAGGCAGGACTAGTAGAGCACTAAATGTACGCATTTCAGAACATGTAAGAAATATTAAAAATAAATTTGAGAAACATTCAGTTCCGGAACATTTCAATGATAAGCATGATAGTTGCCCGAAAGGATTAAAGTTCACTGCCCTTAAAAGGATTGTGAATAATAACAAAGGGGAAAGTATAATCACGTTATTAGGTAAAGAGGAAATGCGGTTTATTTATGAGTGGGGCACTATGACACTATGACACCAGGTGGTTTGAACACTGACTTTGAAGTTGTTCACTTTATATAGACTACCATGGAGATCTGTGCAATATGGGGTGTTGTTGGGATAGATGGGAGGGGAGAAGAATATAAATAGTGAAGAGAGAGGTACACCACAAGATAATAAGGGAGTGTTTTAAGAGAAGAGTAATGTTATTTGCAAATATGTATTAATAAAAAAAATATATATAAGAAAAAAAAAACCCACTATATATAGCACATATGATACCAGTAAGGTACTTATTATAATCACTATATACACATAATACTGAGTATTAATGAAGTTTATTCACTTTGAATTAACACATTCTTATTGATCTACATGTAATGTTTATCAGTGGAAGTTATATTTTATTGTATTGAATATATGTGAACACACTATTGGGTATATAATATTTAAATGAAGATTTAAAGACAGAGAATTCACATTAACATATGGGTTGGAGTAATGGTTAAAAATGGGTCATCACTCATTAATGTATAGGTAAAATTAGTATAGGTATTATGTGAATTTAGGGATATTTGTACCCATATTAAAGGATCACCATGATAGGCTATGAAGGGGTCCTTTTGATGTAAATAAAATAATTGGTTAACATACTGTATGATTATGTCCCTTTATCGAGGGGAGCAAAAGGAAGAATGAAGGCGCTAGAAAATCGCGCAAAACAAAACAAGATTTTCCCCTTTGTGGACTGGGAGGGGAGAACGCGGGTGGAGTCTCACAATCGTTACAAGGAAGCAGAGACGTTCTAAGGTGAAGCGCATAAAACGCGCATGCGCAGAAGAAAGCCACATGCGTTTCAAGGTGGAACACAGTTCTATATTAGATATGTGGTGTTTAGAACTCTACGAACCCGGAAGAAACACGAATTAAGTGGATTTACACATGTGGGGACACTATTTGGACTAATAAGAAGACTATATAAGCAGCAGGGGATGGGGATATGCATTTATAGGTATTGTTCCAGCTGATGAAGTCGGTTTATACCGACGAAACGCGTCCTGAACTAACATTGTTTTAATAAAATCCTTTTTTTATCCATCCTGCTGTTCCGGTGTCGTTGTGGAGAGGTTTTTTGAGTCTGGAGGCTCCGCCAAGAGTGAGTACAAAATTGGTAAATTTCTGTATATAAAGGCCAGTCTTTGCAGTATCACACTAGGCTCGATTTGGGTCTTTTGTTTTCTCACCTATTTATGTAAGAGATTGGGAGAAGAGAAACTCTATCTGGTTCCTGTGAATATTGGAAGAAATACCAACAAAATCCAATACATTTAGGCCTGGATAAAGCCCACCGGATTGGGCTTGGTTATTTCCATGTATGAGGTGTGGTGATGAAGATACCACTATAACAAGAACTTTAAATTGTGTGTGGTATTTACCCAAAAATCTTGAATGCGATGTACCCTTTCCTTATACTGTGATTTTTTTGACTTTGTCAAATTTTTTTTTTGGGGAAACCACCATTGGGGTACTTGGCAACTGATATTGCAAGGTGTTAAGGGAATATTCTGGTGTGGCGCTCCACTGATTCTGGTTACACAGTAACTGTAACCCTAATCATATAACACACACAGTAACTGTAACCCTAATCATATAAAACACATAAACTGTAACCCTAACCCTAAAAAAATTTCCTGCAGCATATATACTCAGATTGACTTTGACAGGCGCAACAACCCCATGAAAAACCAGTCCGAACACAAATTTCTGCGCGCAACGTACTTTGCGCACATTTTTGCGCGTCAGATTTGCGCACGCAAAATCTTGAAGGATGAAAAAATGCGCTCGGATCGTAATACCACGTTTTTGTTTCGCGCAAACGCATTTTTTTCATGCGCAAAAACAATTCCGCTGCGCGAGCGCAATTGCGCAGAGAATGTAATAGGGCCCAGTATCTGTAACCCTAATCATATAACATACAGTAACTGTAACCTTAATCATATAACACACAATAACTGTAAACCTAACCCTAATCATATAACATACAATAACTGTAACCTTAATCATATAACATACAGTAACTGTAACCCTAATCATATAACATACAGTAACTGTAACCCTAACCCTAATCATATAACATACAGTTAACTAACCCTAATCATATAACACACAGAAACTGTAACACTAACCCTAATCATATAACACACAGAAACTGTAACACTAACCCTAATCATATAACACACAATAACTGTAACCCTAACCCTAATCATATAACACAGTAACTGTAACCCTAACCCTAATCATATAACACACAGTAACTAACCCTAATCATATAACACACAGTAACTGTAACCCTAATCATATAACACACGGTAACTGTAACACTAACCCTGAACATATAACACACAGTAACTGTAACCCTAACGCTAATCATATAACACACAGAAACTGTAACCGTAACCCTAATCATATAACACACAGAAACTGTAACCCTAACCCTAATCATATAACACACAGAAACTGTAACACTAACCCTAATCATATAACATACAGTAACTGTAACCCTAACCCTAATCATATAACACACAATAACTGTAACCCTAACCCTAATCATATAACACACAATAACTGTAACCCTAACCCTAATCATATAACACACAGTAACTGTAACCCTAACCATAAAACACACACAGGGTTATTCAAAGAGATCCAAATTGCTGGTGAAAGGTAACCGACCAGTGAAATTCAGCGTTCGGTTACCTTTCCTAGCCATTCGGCTATCCGGAGAGCAGGCAGTTCGACAAATGTTGGCAAATTGCCTGCACATACGGTGCCTGTTCGGTGCCTGTTTGAGGGCAGTGAAATCCCCATAGAGAAGCAATGCTTCATGTATTCAGAGAACAAAAACCAGCAGTGAAAAGTTGCCGAATTGCCCTGCTGTTCAGTGGTTTCATTCAACAGGTTTATTCAGGCGAATCCCATTGGCTTCAATATTAATAATATTCCCGTTTTAAATCAATATCTAATAAAATGTTTATTATAATATTCTGCAGTAAAAAGTCTCTTTATTTATAGATTTTTTAAGATCTTTTATGCATTTTTCAGGATTTTTATAACCGGTTGTTCTTTTTTCTGTAACAGTCTTTTTTTATCATTCATTGGATCTTATGTGTAAATTTCAGACATTTTCGCTCAGTAGTTTCTTTGCAAACAGCGTTTCACTTTTCAATCATTAAAGCGTACTGGTTTTTTTTTTCTCACTCCATTCGCCTGTGGTGTCGGGTTTTTTTCCGGCGGTTGCTCTGCGCTGTGATCGGCTCCTGCTCGGGTTTCTGCGGCGTGTTTGGCAGGGTTAATCCAGATGTTTTTGTGGGTTTCGGTGAGCCTTCGCCGGGTCTTGCCTTGCGTGTTTGTCGGGTTTGCGGCTGCTTTTTCCCTGCACTACGGCGGCTCTGTGCTGCTTGCTGAATACACTGCAGGGTCGCCAAAATGGGATCACCAAATCACACCGAATTGAAGAGAACGAAAAGTCACTGAACGTGCGGTGACTTTGATTCTCTTTGAATAACCATGGCAGTAACTGTAACACTAGCCCTATTCATATAACATGCAGTAACTGTCACCTTAATCATATAACACACAGTAACTGTAACCCTAACCCTAACCATATAAAACACAGTAACTGTAACCTTAATCATATAACACACAGTAACTGTAACCCTAACCATAAAACACACAGTAACTGTAACCCTAACCATAATCCTAAAACACACACCGTAACTGTAACACTAACCCGTCCCTAATCATATAAACACACACAGTAACTGTAACCCTAATCCTAAAACACACACAGAAACTGTAACACTAACCCGTCCCTAATCATATAACACACACAGTAACTGTAACCCTAATCATAAAACACACAGTAACTGAAACACTAACCCTAATCATATAACACACAGAAACTGTAACACTAACCCTAATCCTATAACACACAGTAACTGAAACACTAACCCTAATCATATAACATGCAGTAACTGTAACCTTAATCCTATAACACACAATAAATGTAACCTTAATCGTAAAACACACACAGAAACTGTAACACTAACCCGTCCCTAATCATATAACACACACTGTAACTGTAACACTAACCCTAATCCTATAACACCCAGGAACTGTAACCCTAACCCTAATCATAAAACACACAGTAACTGTAACCCTAACCCTAATCATAAAACACACAGTAACTGTAACCCTAACCCTAATCATAAAACACACAGTAACTGTAACCCTAACCCTAATCATAAAACACACAGTAACTGTAACCCTAATCGTAAAACACACAGTAACTGTAACACTAACCCTAATCATATAACACACAGTAACTGTAACCCTAACCCTAATCATAAAACACACAGTAACTGTAACCCTAATCGTAAAACACACAGTAACTGTAACACTAACCCTAATCCTATAACACCCAGGAACTGTAACCCTAACCCTAATCATATAACATACAGTAACTGTAACACTAACCCTAATCATATAACATATAGTAACTGTAACACTAACCCTAATCATATAACACACAGTAACTGTAACCCTAATCATATAACATACAGTAACTGTAACCCTAATCATATAACATGCAGTAACTAACCCTAATCATATAACATACAGTAACTGTAACCCTAACCCTAATCATATAACATACAGTAACTGTAACCCTAACCCTAATCATATAACACACAGAAACTGTAACCCTAACCCTAATCATATAACACACAGAAACTGTAACACTAACCCTAATCATATAACACACAGTAACTGTAACCCTAACCCTAATCATATAACATACAGTAACTAACCCTAATCATATAACATACAGTAACTGTAACCCTAACCCTAATCATATAACACACAGTAACTGTAACCCTAACCCTAATCATATAACACACAGAAACTGTAACCCTAATCATATAACACACAGTAACTGTAACCCTAACCCTAATCATATAACACACAGTAACTGTAACCCTAACCCTAATCATATAACATACAGTAACTAACCCTAATCATATAACACACAATAACTGTAACCCTAACCATATAACACACAGTAACTGTAACCCTAACCCTAATCATATAACACACAGTAACTGTAACCCTAACCCTAATCATATAACACACAGAAACTGTAACCGTAACCCTAATCATATAACACACAGTAACTGTAACCCTAATCATATAACATACAGTAACTAACCCTAATCATATAACATACAGTAACTGTAACCCTAACCCTAATCATATAACATACAGTAACTGTAACCCTAATCATATAACACACAGAAACTGTAACCCTAACCCTAATCATATAACACACAGAAACTGTAACACTAACCCTAATCATATAACACACAGTAACTGTAACCCTAATCATATAACATACAGTAACTGTAACCCTAACCCTAATCATATAACATACAGTAACTGTAACCCTAACCCTAATCATACCATACAGTAACTGTTTCCCTAACCCTAATCATATAACACACAGAAACTGTAACCCTAACCCTAATCATATAACATACAGTAACTGTAACCCTAACCCTAATCATATAACACAGAAACTGTAACACTAACCCTAATCATATAACACACAGTAACTGTAACCCTAACCCTAATCATATAACATACAGTAACTGTTTCCCTAACCCTAATCATATAACACACAGAAACTGTAACACTAACCCTAATCATATAACACACAGTAACTGTAACCCTAATCATATAACACACAATATCTGTAACTGTAACCCTAATCATATAACACACAGTAACTGTAACCCTAATCATATAACACACAATATCTGTAACTGTAACCCTAATCATATAACACACAGTAACTGTAACCCTAACCCTAATCATATAACACACAGTAACTGTAACCCTAACCCTAATCATATAACATACAGTAACTAACCCTAATCATATAACATGCAGTAACTGTAACCCTAACCCTAATCATATAACATACAGTAACTGTAACCCTAATCATATAACACACAATAACTGTAACCCTAACCATATAACACACAGTAACTGTAACCCTAACCCTAATCATATAACACACAGTAATTGTAACCCTAACCCTAATCATATAACACACAGAAACTGTAACCCTAACCCTAATCATATAACACACAGTAACTGTTTCCCTAACCCTAATCATATAACACACAGTAACTGTAACTGTAACCCTAATCATATAACACACAATAACTGTAACCCTAACCATATAACACACAGTAACTGTAACCCTAACCCTAATCATATAACACACAGTAATTGTAACCCTAATCATAAAACACACAGTAACTGAAACACTAACCCTAATCATATAACACACAGAAACTGTAACACTAACCCTAATCCTATAACACACAGTAACTGAAACACTAACCCTAATCATATAACACACAGAAACTGTAACCCTAACCCTAATCATATAACACACAATAACTGTAACCCTAACCATATAACACACAGTAACTGTAACCCTAACCCTAATCATATAACACACAGTAATTGTAACCCTAATCATATAACACACAGTAACTGAAACACTAACCCTAATCATATAACACACAGTAACTGTAACCCTAATCATATAACACACAATAACTGTAACCCTAACCATATAACACACAGTAACTGTAACCCTAACCCTAATCATATAACACACAGTAATTGTAACCCTAATCCTATAACACACAGTAACTGAAACACTAACCCTAATCATATAACACACAGAAACTGTAACCCTAACCATAAAACACACAGTAACTGTAACCGTAACCCTAATCATATAACACACAGTAACTGTAACCCTAATCATATAACACACAATAACTGTAACCCTAACCATATAACACACAGTAACTGTAACCCTAACCCTAATCATATAACACACAGTAATTGTAACCCTAATCATATAACACACAGTAACTGTAACCCTAATCATAAAACACACAGTAACTGAAACACTAACCCTAATCATATAACACACAGAAACTGTAACACTAACCCTAATCCTATAACACACAGTAACTGAAACACTAACCCTAATCATATAGCACACAGAAACTGTAACCCTAACCATAAAACACACAGTAACTGTAACCCTAACCCTAATCCTAAAACACACACAGAAACTGTAACACTAACCCGTCCCTTATCATATAACACACACAGTAACTGTAACCCTAATCATAAAACACACAGTAACTGAAACACTAACCCTAATCATATAACACACAGTAACTGTAACACTAATCATAAAACACACAGTAACTGTAACACTAACCCTAATCATATAACATGCAGTAACTGTAACCTTAATCCTATAACACACAATAAATGTAACCTTAATCGTAAAACACACACAGAAACTGTAACACTAACCCGTCCCTAATCATATAACACACACTGTAACTGTAACACTAACCCTAATCCTATAACACCCAGGAACTGTAACCCTAACCCTAATCATAAAACACACAGTAACTGTAACCCTAACCCTAATCATAAAACACACAGTAACTGTAACCCTAATCATATAACACACAGTAACTGTAACCCTAACCCTAATCATAAAACACACAGTAACTGTAACCCTAATCGTAAAACACACAGTAACTGTAACACTAACCCTAATCCTATAACACCCAGGAACTGTAACCCTAACCCTAATCATATAACATACAGTAACTGTAACACTAACCCTAATCATATAACACACAGTAACTGTAACCCTAATCATATAACATGCAGTAACTAACCCTAATCATATAACATACAGTAACTGTAACCCTAACCCTAATCATATAACATACAGTAACTGTAACCCTAACCCTAATCATATAACATACAGTAACTGTTTCCCTAACCCTAATCATATAACACACAGAAACTGTAACCCTAATCATATAACACACAATATCTGTAACCGTAACCCTAATCATTAGACATGTGCACAGCACAAAATTTCGTTTTGAACTAATGCATTAGTACTAAAATGCAATTTATTTAGTTGCTAAAGAAATTCGTTTTCAGTTCTTTAGTATGAAAACTAATTTCATTCATCCGAAAACCAGTGGATACAATTACTATTGTAGTGGCTCCTCAGAGGGCTGAGATCGCTGCTTGTTACAGTATCTCTCACTCTCAGCACAATGTGGGCCATATTATATAGCTGGTGCTAACATAACCAGAGCTGTGTCACGGTTCCCAGATCCCACCACGCAGTACTTAACCCCCAACACTCCACAAAACCCAGAAGCTACCAACAGTGTAGCTGTGAATGATCCCCATCTGTCTGGTCCTTAGAATTGGCCAGGTAAACTAGCTAGACAGAAAAGGGTTAACAATACGGAGAGGAGTCAGCCGAGCCAGAATCAGGAATACAGAGTTCAGAATGGTCAAATGGAATAGCCGGGTCGGTATCAGAGCAGTAGCGTAGTACAAGCAAATAGTCTAGGCAACAGAAGGCAGAATGGTCAGAACACAAGCAGAGGTCAGTAACAGGTTAAATCAATATAGCAGTCAGGCACAAGGAGCTCAGGATGGATAACCACGATCTGGCAACTTCTGAAACTAACTGAGGTTTTTAAAGACCTTCACCAGGCCATGCCCCCCACTCAAGCCACACCTCATGCAATCACCTCCCTGCCTGTCTCCATTTAAACCGGGCAGTGGTCAGCGAGCAGCATCAGACTTTCTGTCCTCAAGCACACAGGTAGGGCTGGAAGCCCCCAACGTTACAGTACCCCCCTCTCCACGAGCAGACGCCGGATGCTCAAAAGAGGACAACAAGAAAAATGACAAGAAAAAGTCAATGGGTCTTGTAGATACGTAGAGCCCTCTCATACACCTCTCGGTCCTCAAGGCATATAATAGCACCGTTAGAGGCTCGGAAACATCCAGCAGGGACAGGACTCGACTCTCGGGCTTGCGGGCCTGAGGTACAGACCTCTTGGGAGCCAAAGCTGGGTCCAGGTTGGAAGGCACTGGCACCAGTCCTTTTGCGTCTCCTACCCCTGGTACAGGACGCGAATGGACAGCAACAGTGTCCTCTCTGCACTGCGGCAACATGAACACGGCACCAGTGGTACGGATCTGCGGGTCAGTGACCCCGGCACGGCTCTGCTGCGACTTAGTCATGGCGGCAACAGCACGGATCTGTGGGTCAGGGACCTTGGCACGGCTCTGCGGCGACTGGACTGGAACCACTGGGCTCGAAGACACCGGGACAGCTGGGCTCGAAGACGCCGGGACAGCTGGGCTCGGTGGGGCAGCGCCCTTTGGTGGACCGTTTGGGTAGCACCCTTGGCAAGACAGGAAGGGCAGCGCCTTTAGCACGACTCTGTGGTGACTTGGACATGGCAGCAACAGCACGGCTCTGTGGGTCAGTGACCTCATCACGGCTCTGCGGCGACTCGGACATGGCGGCAGCAGCCAGCTCGGGTGAGCGTGGCTTGGCAGCAGCCAGCTCGGGTGAGCGGCTTGGCAACAGCCAGCTCGGGTGAGCGTGGCTTGGCAACAGCCGGCTCGGGTGAGCGTGGCTTGGCAGCTACCGGCTCGGCGTGAGCGTGGCTTGGCAGCTACCGCTCGGGTGAGCGTGGCTTGGCAGCTACCGGCTCGGGTGAGCGTGGCTTGGCAGCTACCGGCTCGGCAACAATCTTGATCTCACAGTGCTTTGCAACCACCTTGGCTTGGCACTGTCTCTTGAACTGGTTAACGGTGGACCAGATCTCGCACTGTGAGGCAGTGGACTTGATTTGTTCGTGCTGCAGGACAGCACTCTTGACTGGAACTGCTAGCTTAGGCACAGTAGACATGGACAGGACTTGAAGCTGACAAACAGCAGACTCAGATTCTTTGTGCTGCTGAGCAGCCACCTTAGATTGTTCATGCTGCAGGGCAGCACTCTTGACTTCCCACTGCTGGGCATTACACCTGGTCTCTCCCTGTTGGGCAGTGGATTTTGGACGTCCTGCGACGTGCAGGGCAGTGGACTCTGGGGCCTGGTAAGGCTGGAACATGGAGGGTAACTTCTGGGGGCGCAATTGACAGTCCATTCTTTTATGCAGGAAAGAAACGCAATAAAAGCATAAGCCCTGAGTCTTCCTCCATACCCTTTCCTCCAGGGTCAGGGGTCCTCTGGAACCTTTAACTGGAACTGGAACAGGCTCCTTTGGGAAGACGTCCCTAGGAGGTTGCAGCAACCTTGCATACAGGATATCCAGGTGCTGAGTAATGAGCTTGGTAGCCCCTCTCAGGATCTCCAGCACCTCTAGAATTACTGCTTGCTCACTATGTACTGGCTGCCTCATTATGTGTACCTGGGATGTCTGAACGACAGGGGGCACAGGTATAGCAGGCGGGGGTGCAACCCCAACTGGTTCCAGGTGTGCAGTACGATTCAGGATAGTTTGTAAGGCAATGGCAAACTGATCCATCCTATGATCCTGCTCATCCTGTCTGGATACAAAGGTAGCCAAGTGCTGTGTTAAATCTGCGGATCCATATTGGCCAGATCGTAATGTCACGGTTCCCAGATCCCACCACGCAGTACTTAACCCCCAACACTCCACAAAACCCAGAAGCTACCAACAGTGTAGCTGTGAATGATCCCTATCTGTCTGGTCCTTAGAATTGGCCAGGTAAACTAGCTAGACAGAAAAGGGTTAACAATACGGAGAGGAGTCAGCCGAGCCAGAATCAGGAATACAGAGTTCAGAATGGTCAAATGGAATAGCCGGGTCGGTATCAGAGCAGTAGCGTAGTACAAGCAAATAGTCTAGGGCAACAGAGGCAGAATGGTCAGAACACAAGCAGAGGTCAGTAACAGGTTAAATCAATATAGCAGTCAGGCACAAGGAGCTCAGGATGGATAACCACGATCTGGCAACTTCTGAAACTAACTGAGGGTTTTTAAAGACCTTCACCAGGCCATGCCCCCCACTCAAGCCACACCTCATGCAATCACCTCCCTGCCTGTCTCCATTTAAACCGGGCAGTGGTCAGCGAGCAGCATCAGACTTTCTGTCCTCAAGCACACAGGTAGGGCTGGAAGCCCCCAACGTTACAAGCTGTTGTAAACTTCCCAGAGCTATTATAGCCTATGGAGGTTTTCAGTTACAACAGCTCTGGTTAAGTTAGCACCAACATTGCAATACTGCCCCGTGTCAGGCAAAGCTGTTACTGTAACTGACTGCTGCTCATCACAGCGCTCAGAGTTTCAGTAAAACTAGTAAATAATATTTTATATATAAGACGTTAGAACAATATTATTTTCTGTTTACTGAAACTCTGAGCGCTGTGATGAGCAGCAGTCAGTTACTGTAACACTGAGCATGATACATTGTACTGAGAGATAATGTAACAAGCAGCCGATCTCCGCGCTCACAGCCACTGGATTTAAAGGGCTAAAAAAAAAAAGGCTCCTCTCTGTATAATGTTTAGAACATCCTCCTGCATTAATTAATACCCCTCTCTGTATAATGTATACAACATCCACCTGCATTTTAATTAATACCCCTCTCTGTATAATATATAGAACATCCTCCTGAATTAATGTCCCTCTCTGTATAGAACATCTTCCTGCATTGGCATGTGGAGGGTGCAGAACTTCGGATGTTGCGATGTTGCGCTCTTCATTGCTGGTCTCCTTCACTCATCAATATAATATCACAAAGAGGACTGAAACTAAAATGTAGTGCATTTTATTTTAGTTTCTTTCGTTTTTTGTACTGAGCAGTTTCGTTTCTCTTGAGTCATACTAAAACTAAATTATCCCAAAATTCGGACTAAATCGCTTTAGTACTAAAACGAATGCACATGTCTACTAATCATATAACACACAGTAACTGTAACCCTAACCCTAATCATATAACACACAGTAACTGTAACCCTAACCCTAATCATATAACACACAGTAACTGTAACCCTAACCCTAATCATATAACACACAGTAACTGTAACCCTAACCCTAATCATATAACACACAGTAACTGTAACCCTAACCCTAATCATATAACATACAGTAACTAACCCTAATCATATAACATACAGTAACTGTAACCCTAACCCTAATCATATAACACACAGTAACTGTAACCCTAACCCTAATCATATAACACACAGAAACTGTAACCCTAACCCTAATCATATAACACACAGTAACTGTAACCCTAACCATATAACACACAGTAACTGTAACCCTAACCCTAATCATATAACACACAGTAATTGTAACCCTAACCCTAATCATATAACACACAGAAACTGTAACCCTAACCCTAATCATATAACATACAGTAACTAACCCTAATCATATAACATACAGTAACTGTAACCCTAACCATATAACATACAGTAACTGTAACCCTAACCATATAACACACAGTAACTGTAACCCTAATCATATAACACACAGTAACTGTAACCCTAACCCTAATCATATAACACACAGAAACTGTAACCGTAACCCTAATCATATAACACACAGTAACTGTAACCCTAATCATATAACATACAGTAACTAACCCTAATCATATAACATACAGTAACTGTAACCCTAACCCTAATCATATAACATACAGTAACTGTAACCCTAATCATATAACACACAGAAACTGTAACCCTAACCCTAATCATATAACACACAGTAACTGTAACCCTAACCCTAATCATACCATACAGTAACTGTTTCCCTAACCCTAATCATATAACACACAGAAACTGTAACCCTAACCCTAATCATATAACACAGAAACTGTAACACTAACCCTAATCATATAACATACAGTAACTGTTTCCCTAACCCTAATCATATAACACACAGAAACTGTAACACTAACCCTAATCATATAACACAGTAACTGTAACCCTAACCCTAATCATATAACATACAGTAACTGTAACCCTAATCATATAACACACAATAACTGTAACCCTAACCATATAACACACAGTAACTGTAACCCTAACCCTAATCATATAACACACAGTAATTGTAACCCTAACCCTAATCATATAACACACAGAAACTGTAACCCTAACCCTAATCATATAACACACAGTAACTGTTTCCCTAACCCTAATCATATAACACACAGAAACTGTAACCCTAACCCTAATCATATAACATACAGTAACTGTAACCCTAACCATATAACACACAGTAACTGTAACCCTAACCCTAATCATATAACACACAGTAACTGTAACCCTAACCCTAATCATATAACACACAGAAACTGTAACCGTAACCCTAATCATATAACACACAGTAACTGTAACCCTAATCATATAACACACAATAACTGTAACCCTAACCATATAACACACAGTAACTGTAACCCTAACCCTAATCATATAACACACAGTAATTGTAACCCTAACCCTAATCATATAACACACAGAAACTGTAACCCTAACCCTAATCATATAACACACAGTAACTGTTTCCCTAACCCTAATCATATAACACACAGAAACTGTAACCGTAACCCTAATCATATAACACACAATAACTGTAACCCTAACCATATAACACACAGTAACTGTAACCCTAACCCTAATCATACCATACAGTAACTGTTTCCCTAACCCTAATCATATAACACACAGAAACTGTAACCCTAACCCTAATCATATAACATACAGTAACTAACCCTAATCATATAACACACAGTAACTGTAACCCTAACCCTAATCATATAACATACAGTAACTAACCCTAATCATATAACATACAGTAACTGTAACCCTAACCCTAATCATATAACACACAGAAACTGTAACCCTAACCCTAATCATATAACACAGAAACTGTAACACTAACCCTAATCATATAACACACAGTAACTGTAACCCTAATCATATAACACACAATAACTGTAACCGTAACCCTAATCCTATAACACACAGTAACTGTAACCCTAACCCTAATCATATAACACACAGTAACTGTAACCCTAACCCTAATCATATAACATACAGTAACTAACCCTAACCCTAATCATATAACATACTGTATGTTATATGATTAGGGTTAGTTACTGTAACTGTTTCCCTAACCCTAATCATATAACACACAGAAACTGTAACCCTAACCCTAATCATATAACATACTGTATGTTATATGATTAGGGTTAGTTACTGTATGTTATATGATTAGGGTTAGGGTTACAGTTTCTGTGTTTATATGATTAGGGTTAGGGAAACAGTTACTGTATGTTATATGATTAGGGTTAGTTACTGTATGTTATATGATTAGGGTTAGGGTTAGTTACTGTATGTTATATGATTAGGGTTAGGGTTACAGTTACTGTGTGTTATATGATTAGGGTTAGGGTTACAGTTACTGTGTGTTATATGATTAGGGTTACGGTTACAGTTATTGTGTGTTATATGATTAGGGTTACAGTTACTGTGTGTTATATGATTAGGGTTAGTGTTACAGTTTCTGTGTGTTATATGATTAGGGTTAGGGTTACAGTTACTGTGTGTTATATGATTAGGGTTAGGGTTACAGTTACTGTGTGTTATATGGTTAGGGTTACAGTTATTGTGTGTTATATGATTAGGGTTAGGGTTACAGTTACTGTATGTTATATGATTAGGGTTAGTTACTGTAACTGTAACCCTAACCCTAATCATATAACACACAATAACTGTAACCCTAACCATATAACACACAGTAACTGTAACCCTAACCCTAATCATATAACACACAGTAACTGTAACCCTAATCATATAACACACAGAAACTGTAACACTAACCCTAATCATATAACACACAGTAACTGTAACCCTAATCATATAACACACAGTAACTGTAACCCTAACCCTAATCATATAACACACAGAAACTGTAACAGTAACCCTAATCATATAACACACAGTAACTGTAACCCTAATCATATAACACACAATAACTGTAACCGTAACCCTAATCATATAACACACAGTAACTGTAACCCTAACCCTAATCATATAACACACACAAACTGTAACCTTATCCCTAACCCTAATCATATAACACACAGAAACAGTAACCTTATCCCTAACCCTAATCATATAACACACACAAACTGTAACCTTATCCCTAACCCTAATCATATAACACACAGAAACAGTAACCTTATCCCTAACCCTAATCATATAACACACAGTAACTGTAACCCTAACCATAAAACACACACAAGGTTATTCAAAGAGATCCAAATTGCTGGTGAAAGGTAACCGACCAGTGAAATTCAGCGTTCGGTTACCTTTCCTAGCCATTCGGCTATCCAGAGAGCAAGCAGTTCGACAAATGTTGGCAAATTGCCTGCACATATGGTGCCTGTTCGGTGCCTGTTTGAGGGCAGTGAAATCCCCATAGAGAAGCCATGCTTCATGTATTCAGAGAACATAAACCAGCAGTGAAAAGTTGCCGAATTGTCCTGCTGTTCAGTGGTTTCATTCAACAGGTTTATTCAGGCGAATCCCATAGGCTTCAATATTAATAATATTCCCGTTTTAAATCAATATCTAATAAAATGTTTATTATAATATTCTGCAGTAAAAAGTCTCTTTATTTATAGATTTTTTAAGATCTTTTATGCATTTTTCAGGATTTTTTATAACCGGTTGTTCTTTTTTCTGTAACAGTCTTTTTTTTATCATTCATTGGATCTTATGTGTAAATTTCAGACATTCTCGCTCAGTAGTTTCTTTGCAAACAGCGTTTCACTTTTCAATCATTAAAGCGTACTGGGTTTTTTTTTCTCACTCCATTCGCCTGTGGTGTCGGGTTTTTCCGGCGGTTGCTCTGCGCTGTGATCGGCTCCTGCTCGGGTTTCTCCGGCGTGTTTGGCAGGGTTAATGCAGATGTTTTTGCGGGTTTCGGTGAGCCTTCGCCGGGTCTTGCCTTGCGTGTTTGTCGGGTTTGCGGCTGCTTTTCCCTGCACTACGGCGGCTCTGTGCTGCTTGCTGAATACACTGCAGGGTCGCCAAAATGGGATCACCAAATCACACCGAATTGAAGAGAACGAAAAGTCACTGAACGTGCGGTGACTTTGATTCTCTTTGAATAACCCTGGCAGTAACTGTAACACTAGCCCTATTCATATAACATGCAGTAACTGTAACCCTAACCCTAATCCTAAAACACACACAGTAACTAACACTAATCATAAAACACACAGTAACTGTAACACTAACCCTAATCATATAACACACAGTAACTGTAACCCTAACCCTAATCATAAAACACACAGTAACTGTAACCCTAACCCTAATCATAAAACACACAGTAACCCTAACCCTAATCATATAACATACAGTAACTGTAACACTAACCCTAATCATATAACATACAGTAACTGTAACCCTAACCCTAATCATATAACACACAGTAACTGTAACACTAACACTAATCATATAACACAGAAACTAACACTAACCCTAATCATATAACACACAGTAACTGTAACACTAACCCTAATCATATAACACACAGTAACTGTAACACTAACCCTAATCCTATAACACACAGAAACTGTAACACTAACCCTAATCATATAACATGCAGTAACTGTAACCTTAATCCTATAACACACAGTAAATGTAACCTTAATCGTAAAACACACACAGAAACTGTAACACTAACCGGTCCCTAATCATATAACACACACAGTAACTGTAACACTAACCCTAATCCTATCACACCCAGGAACTGTAACCCTAATCATATAACACACAGTAACTGTAACACTAACCCTAATCATATAACACCCAGGAACTGTAACCCTAATCATAAAACACACAGTAACTGTAACACTAACCCTAATCCTATAACACCCAGGAACTGTAACCCCAATCATATAACACACAGTAACTGTAACACTAACCCTAATCATATAACACACAGAAACTGTAACCCTAATCCTATAACACACAGTAACTGTAACACTAACCCTAATCATATAACACACAGTAACTGTAACCCTAACCCTAATCATATAACACACAGAAACTGTAACCCTAATCCTATAACACCCAGGAACTGTAACCCTAATCATATAACACAAAGTAACTGTAACACTAACCCTAATCATATAACACACAGTAACTGTAACACTAACCCTAATCATATAACACACAGTAACTGTAACACTAACCCTAATCATATAACACACAGTAACTGTAACACTAACCCTAATCATATAACACACAGTAACTGTAACACTAACCCTAATCCTATAACACACAGAAACTTTAACACTAACCCTAATTATATAACACACACAGTAACTGTAACCCTAATCATAAAACACAGTAACTGTAACACTAACCCTAATCATATGACACCCAGGAACTGTAACCCTAATCATATAACACACAGAAACTGTAACAGTAACCCTAATCATATAACACACAGTAAATGTAACCTTAATCGTAAAACACACACAGAAACTGTAACACTAACCTGTCCCTAATCATATAACACCCAGGAACTGTAACCCTAATCATAAAACACACAGTAACTGTAACACTAACCCTAATCCTATAACACACAGTAACTGTAACACTAACCCTAATCCTATAACACACAGTAACTGTAACACTAACCCTAATCATATAACACACAGTAACTGTAACCCTAACCCTAATCATATAACACACAGTAACTGTAACACTAACCCTAATCATATAACACACAGTAACTGTAACCCTAACCCTAATCATATAACACACAGTAACTGTAACCCTAATCATATAACACACAGTAACTGTAACCCTAACCCTAATCATATAACATACAGTAACTAACCCTAATCATATAACACACAGTAACTGTAACCCTAATCATATAACACACAGTAACTGTAACCCTAACCCTAATCATATAACACACAGTAACTGTAACCCTAATCATATAACACACAGTAACTGTAACCCTAACCCTAATCATATAACACACAGTAACTGTAACCTTAACCATGTAACACACAGTAACTGTAACCCTAATAATATAACACACAGTAACTGTAACCCCTACCCTAATCATAAAACAAGCAGAACCTCAATCCTTCACAGTAACCCTAATAAAGAAACATGCAGGTACCTTTATCATAAAGTGTTCAGAAACTGTAATTTAAACGTAATCCTATCCCAAATCCTAATTCCAAAACATTCAGAAATAGTAATCCTAATCAAATTTAAGTTTTGCACTATGCGGTTGTTCATGTCATAATATGTACTGCCACCAAACCTTAACCCCTTTACACCCAAAATCCAATTATCTAAATTTTGCATTGTAGTGCATTGAGAAGCACTCATTAGCATATCAAAAGACCATTTTCAAACCTTGTTAACCCCATAGTGACCAGGTGGTGTTATCATCGTTTGTCCGAAACTACCCACTGCTGTTTTTCAGTTCTGCGCTGTCTGTGCTAAATTACAATCTTCGCGCAAACGTTTGCGCCAGCGCAAAAAAAATTAACGCGAGGGTAAAACCATTTGCGCCGAATCCCGTATTACACAGTCAGCGCAACAACCGAGCACAATCGTCTTCCGCGGGTGAGCCTGCGCAAACCCTGCACGAGCGTACTGTACTTCGCGAGTCCTATACTTAACATTGTGAGCGCAAATGCGTTGTGCTTCGTGGATGGTATTATAATCTATTTTGCGGTAATTACCGCATAGCATCTGCGGGCATAATTTTAGCAACTGCAAAAAGCTTTTGTTAATGGCAAATTTTAACAACCTGGCCAAACCAAAATACACCAGCCCAAAAAAAAAAAACGCAGCAAAGTATAGTTACACATTCTACACATACCAAACCAGTAAAATGGAGTTGTGTGTGCATGTATTATCGCTGCAGCATATTCAATTCAACCCCCAATGCTGTAAAGGGTTTTAGGGAATTTAGTGTACATTTGTAATTGTATTCAGAATGAAATCCTACAAGGACTTTTTAAAGAACCATATGCAACTAAAATGACATCAATTGGTTTTGTAATACAGTAGTAAATGTATCTTTTGTGAATTCTTCATTGACACAATTATTCAACCTCTTAAAGACTACCACTCTGAAGAACAGAGGTTCATTCAAGTGTTTTCAATCAGGTATTGAAAACACCTGTGGATGTCACGGAGCAGCAATAAAGCATAATAAGCACCAATTAGGCAGCTTTAAAATGACTGTGATACTCAGCTCCTTCTAGACATTTACTGGTGTGGTTACAAACCTGGTGAAGTCAAGAGAATGGTCCAGGAAGACAAGAGAAGAGGTGATTACTCTTCCAGGAAGGGAAATGGCTATAAGAAGATTGCAAAGATGTTAAACATACCAAGAGAGACCATAGGAAGCATCATTCGTAAATTCAAGGCAAAGGGCACTGTTGAAACGCTACCTGGTCGTGGCAGAAAGAAGATGCTGACTTCGACTGCTGTGCGCTACCTGAAGCGTTGTCATGCCTCACCGGCGCTTGCCGGTCCGGCGCTCCTCCTTGCGGCTCCGGGGTCGGCGTCTCCTTCACCTCCGTCTCTGCGCTGTATGCGCGCGCCGCCGGCGTTCCGTAGTTACCTCTCCCGGCGGCGCGGCGTCACCACTCCCCATGTGACCTTCATGGACCAATCAGCAAGCAGGGCGCTAGATTTAAACCTGCTTTCCCCATTTCTCAGTGCCCTTTCGTGGTTTTAGCTTGCTATACCGTTTGGTGCTACTTTCTGTGATTCCTATTTGACTTTCTGTGCATGACCTGGCTTTTGGCGACCGACTCTGAGTATCTCCGTATCCCTCTGACCCGGCTATTGTGTTTGACGCTGCATTCGGTTTTTCCCTGTGTACTGTACTGATTTACTACCCACTATCACTTAACCCAGCCACTTTAAGGACTGGTATTGTGATTAGTGTTCGGGGTTTTCCTGGTTACCTGTGTATCTACCTTGCTTATTATTTGACTTACGTGTACAAGCTTGACGTACACTCTCTGGTACTCCGTACTGTCCTGTTTCTATACCAGCCACCCTAAGGACTGGTTTCTATCCTCCTGGCTTACGTCCCTGCCTTATAGGTTCACTTCTCGCTACTGCGTAACCCAGCCGACTATAAGGACTGGTATCGCATTTAGGGTTCCAGCCTCCTGTTACACCGTAGGGCTGACCGTAGCTACCTACGGGTACGTGTGTCCGCCTGACATCACGAAAGGGCCATGGACCTTGCAGGGACCGCTCAGCAATTATCTGGTCTTGAGGGTCGTTTGGAGGACCAAGATCACCGCCTTGATCAGTTCGCCCAGGCCCTCCAAACCCTGCTCAACCGTACTGCCCCTACCCAGGTAGAGGTTTCCACTCCAGTGAATCCTCCCCCTTTTGAACCAGTCTCTGTGCCTACCTCTTATCCTAACTTGCTACCTCCGGTACGTTACGGAGGCGATCCTACCGCCTGTAGAGGTTTTTTAAATCAGATTTCCATCCACTTTGAATTAACCCCGTGGTCTTACCCTACAGATCGTGCCAAAATCGCCTTTGTCATAAACCATCTTACCGACAAAGCGTTATGTTGGGCTAACCCTCTTTGGGATACCGATAAACCTATTGTCTATGATTACCATGAATTTATGTCTGCCTTTCGTAGAGTGTTTGATCCCCCGGGGCGTAAAACCAATGCTGCCAAATCTTTGCTACGCTTGCGCCAGGGTACGAAATCTCTGGGTGACTATGCTCTGGAATTCAGATCATTGGCTTCTGAATTAAATTGGAATAATGAGGCTTTGGTAGCCGTGTTTTCTGAGGGTTTAAACAATGAGTTGCAGGATGAAATAGCGGCCAGAGATCTTCCACAGGAGCTAGAGGATTTAATAACCTACTTGTCTTTTATCGATGAACGCCTTCGCCATCGTAGAAACACTAAAGAGAGGGCTAAAAAACCACTGGTTAGGCAGCTTCCCCGGTTTTCTGTACCTTTGCTCCCCGAGTCTCATCCTCCCCCCGAACCCATGCAATTGGACAGTACCAAGCTCCCCGACAGTGAAAAACAACGCCGACGACGTGAGGGTTTATGCTTGTACTGCGGATTAGGGGGTCACTTGCTTAAGGGCTGTCCCAAACGCCCCCTGGGAAACTCTCGTGCCTAAGTGCCTTTAGGGGACAGCTCTTGGGCACTTTTCCTTCGTCCCCAAAACTAGAAAATAGACTCCGGGTTCCGGTTACTCTGTCCTGGGAGAGTTCCCGTAACCCGGTACAGCTCTATGCCTTAGTCGACTCTGGTGCTGCCGATAACTTTATCGACTTAGGCTTCGCTCGTAAACATGCTATACCCCTTGTTGAAAAGAGAACACCGCTACTCGTACAAGCCATTGATGGCAGACCCCTCGAAACCCCTTTTGTTTTGTATGAAACTCAGAACATTTCTGTTGGGATAGGATTGTGTCATAAAGAGAACATGTTCTTCCATGCTATTACTTCCCCTTCCTATCCTATCGTACTTGGTTACCCCTGGTTAACCCGTCATAACCCTGTCATTGATTGGCGGGCCCGTCAGATCGCGAGGTGGGGTAAGGATTGTATGTCTTCCTGCATTGAGATTCCCCTATCTGTCAATGTCTTGAATATACCTACAGCTCAATGTAACGGTTAGCCCCTGCTTGGGCCATCGTGGTGGCTTGGAACAGGAGATGAAGCCCTTAAGGCAGGTGAGTAACTGACTGGACACAAGGACAGACGGATTTCTCCAAAACCAAGGAGCACCAAAAAAACAGAACAGAATTGCCACTAAGCTCCGAAGGCTTCAAGACTGACAGACAACTTAGGACACTCAGAAACACAATGATACGCCTGCCAATCCGTGAATTGAGCAGGCTGCAGGGCAGTCGGAGAAACACAAAGATACACTTGACAATCCGTGAAGTGAGCAGGCTGCAGTAAACAAAACAGACTATACTAAAAGAGGTCCTTATAAGCGGCCTCTGAATAATATACTAAACTAAGACAGACAAGGTACATAAAACATGAAACATACAAGAATCGTCAATCAGGCAGAGGTAGGCAACAGATCAGAAATATACGGTACCAGGGGGGAGTAGAAGGGATTGTCAAAAATAAAGCCGAGGTCAGAACCAGGAGACACTTGAACAGGAATGCTTTACAGCAACTCAGGAAACACAAACCAGACAGAACCACCATCAAACTCCACAAACAGTCAATGAGGCTCTGTGCTGCTGGGAATATATAGGGAGTGGGTCTGTGTGATTGGGCCATGTGACCCCAGACCAGGAGATCACAACAGAGCCCCAGATCAGCACTAAACAGCACAGCCAGACACACCATAGGGGAAAAACAAACATGAAGACCCTTCATCACCAGGGGGCAAGGCCGAGACGTGACATAACCCCTCCCTTACGGGTGACCTCCTGGGCACCCAAAACAAAAAACATGGCAGACAGAATCATGAAACCAGATCACGAACACCAGTCACCAAAATCCATTGAGGTCCCACTCAGAGTCGTCATCCTCCTCCCCAAGACGCCTCCGTCTATGAGGGTTCCTTTGAATGGCATCCCAGTGGTCCTTTCTGAACACCAGTCCAAAGGGCGACTGCACATAGCCCTCAGGGACATGACGGGGTTGGGGGATCTCGGCATCAGTCAGACTGGACATGGAATCAGTTGGACTAGGGTTAGTCACCTTTTTACGTCTTCTCCTTGAACGAGATCTAGAACTGGTGACCACCCCAAACGACACGGCAATAGTAGGGGCAGACTTGGTTATCTGTTTAACACCACACGATTGAGACCTCTCGACCCCACAAGTGGGTTTGACAGCAATGGACCCACTGCAAGACATGGGCACAGTGGTCACGTGACTTGACTTGGATACGACTCCCTTGCAGCTCGACTTGGACAGACTTGACAACTCGCCTTTAACTGGCACACCGTTGGAACAGAGGACATTGCCAGGATATGATACAACTGGCACCTCACCATTGTTACAGATTTCACCTGGAGGAGTGCACTGTGGACCCTCCGTCATCGGAATCCTCCTCAAAACACCTGAGAGCATTAGGGTCTTTCTTGATCATGGCCCAGTGTGCCTCACGGAACAACATCCCGCATGGGGATCGTATATAACCTTCGGGTACAGGGCTAGAATTTGTAGCACCAGTCAGTTTGGATGTCACTCCATTAACTGGCAGGACTGGCAAATAACCAGAAACAGACATACCTGGCAGCGTTCCATCAGGGGCTGACATGAGGGGCTCTTGGCCCAAACCAGACATGAAGGACTTAGTACCCACCTGGGACAAAATTGGCATATCGCCAGAAAAAGGCATTAGGGGCACATTGCCCGAATTACACATGAAGGGCTCGGGACCCACACTTGGCAAGACAACGGTAGGAACAACATTGGACCCACTGTGGGACAAGGGCACAGTGGTGTTAATGTAAGCACATTGGTCTCATAACCTAACGAGGCCTCAGCAGTCTCGCAGCAGGACATGGGCACTGTTGTCTCGCAGAAAGACATGGGCACTGTTGTCTCGCAGAAGGACATGGGAAAGGCTGCCTCGCAGCAGGACATGGGCATGGCTGCCTCGCAGCAGAACATGGGCACGGCTGCCTCGCAGCAGAACATCGGCACAACTGACTCGTCAGCAGGCAGGAAGGGCTCTGGGCCCATGACAGGCGTGAAGGGCTCTAGGCCCACCTGGGACAAAACCGCTGACACACAGCTTGGGAGGGGTACAGCTGACACACAGCTTGAGAGTGTTGCCGCTGACACACAGCTTGGGAGTGTTGCCGCTGACACACAGCTTGGGAGTGTTGCCGCTGACACACAGCTTGGGAGTGTTACCGCTGACACACAGCTTGGGAGTGTTACCGCTGACACACAGCTTGGGAGTGTTACCGCTGACACACAGCTTGGGACTGTTACCGCTGACACACAGCTTGGGAGTGTTACCGCTGACACACAGCTTGGGAGTGTTACCGCTGACACACAGCTTGGGAGTGTTACCGCTGACACACAGCTTGGGAGTGTTACCGCTGACACACAGCTTGGGAGTGTTACCGCTGACACCTTGTCAGACAGAAACAAAACTGGCCTCCCGCCAGGAACGGACATAGGTTTTTCTTTATGCTGTGTACCTGTAACAACAGCGCCACCCTGGGCCCTTGTGGCATCAGCGCCACCCTGGGCCCTTGTGGCATCAGCGCCACCCTGGCCCTTGTGGCATCAGCGCCACCCTGGGCCTTGTGGCAACAGCGCCACCCTGGGCCCTTGTGGCAACAGCGCCACCCTGGGCCTTTGTGGCAACAGCGCCACCCTGGGCCTTTGTGGCAACAGCGCCACCCTGGGCCCTAGACCCATGACAAGAACTGAGAAACGGTGATCCACTTGTCAGACCTTTTTAGATCTGAAATTTCTATAACGCAGCAATGTTTAAATTTGGGGCCAGGAATTGCGTCACGCAAACAACTTGTCTGCGTCGTTAATATATAACAAGAACAAGAGACAAGCTAAACTCGTTAGTGTTACGCATACAAGAAAGGACATTTAACATTGATCAAAGACAGTCTAATGGACTCTGTTTATTTTATTTATTTGTTACAACCAAACAGGGTTTAGATCAAATGGTTTAAAAGTAAGGGAACACAATGACAACTAAGATAGATATCTCAGTATTGTGTTTATTTCGTCAGATCGAAACTCTGAAAGCCACGTAAACATGGAACAATAGGTTGCCCAATAAAGAAAAAAACCCCAAAGAAGGTTAAATGGCTGGGTAAACCAGCTTGTAATGCGATGCTATTCGGCAATATGTACTATATGGTATGAGAATATTTATTAGTTAGAACTGATGATTTTAGCATCTTATAAAAACAGAGGCCCTACCACATTTAGTTGATCATCACAAATGTCTGGTGTACTAATCCGCATGAAGCCGATTAAGTCGGGTAACGTGTGACTGTTAAAAACGATACCACGAATGAATGAATGGATATCCCCTCACATACACATCCCTGTGGATATAAGTAAAGGGGGATAAGATGCACACACGCCGTGGCGAAGTATGCCGGCGATGTCACAATAGAAATAAATTTTAATTTGTTAATAAAATCTATGGAGTCCCGGGATATAGGAATAAAACGACCCCAAACCAGTAAAAGATTGGCCAAGCCCATAAATTAATTCCTGCAGAAGGTTGATGGTAGATCTGAGAGCGCCATCTGCTGGCCAGGTAACATAACACCTGGACAGACCCCTGGAGTTGATGAATATATATCCTCCAATCAAATGAGGCCACATAGTGATGGGCTAGATCTAAAACTGGGCGGAAGACCACTATATAGAGGGGACACTCCAGAGCAATAGAGACTGAGAAAAGCTTGGAGAGAGACCTGAGGGACGCTTGGAGGGAAGAAAGGCAATCACCATCGGCCGCCCCTTTAAGACCGACCACACCCTAATCTTCCACCACTCTAT
The DNA here is from genome assembly GCA_009667805.1 of Leptobrachium leishanense. Classification (NCBI taxonomy): domain Eukaryota; kingdom Metazoa; phylum Chordata; class Amphibia; order Anura; family Megophryidae; genus Leptobrachium; species Leptobrachium leishanense. The sequence goes on along the minus strand of RXON01004051.1, from coordinate 23,731 downwards.
CTTCACTAACCAGATGGTAAAGTATACCTGAATAAAATGATATCTATTTTCTAATTGCATAGTCCTGACTTTAGATGTCCATCACAAACTAAAGGAATATAAATGAATTATTTTGCTGTTTGAGCCTAATAATCAGTAGAATAGAAATTCTGCCTTTACAGTCCACTGCAGAGGAGTGCTAAGGGAGAAATCTATTTACACGGCTGCATACTTGAGCCATAATTTAGTGAAATTATTTATATTCCAAGAATACTGTTTGTGGACATCTAAAGATCAATTATATACCTATAGTGCGATACGCTGGGACCGTGAAATAGCTTTTATATGTCAAGTGCCGTCCGCCCCATTCATAACCTAGCATAACTCCTTCCATATCCATCTTGCAGCCCTTCCGAATGAATGCATGCACTGTAAGTCATTAAGAAGCGTTAGGTTAACGTATATCGAATGAAGTGCTGTGATTGATCTGTGGAAGAGATAGTCTCCCTAACGAGTGTGTTATGTATCTCCCTGAAGGAAGTTGCATTTAGTGAATAGGCCCCCACAATAATAAATTGTGCTGCAGGTGATGCCCAGTAACTGAGTGTTTATCTTAGCCAGGTGGAGGATTGGTTTATAATGGGAAAGGTTTAAGTGAATAGGATAGAGTTTGGTGTTTAAGAATTGAGGCGTGTATATCTGTGGTGCGGTCTATAAACCTAAAATATCTGTCCATTAGATTATTGCGTGTCACAGTATCGCTACTAATCACGATCTATAATCACTTGTAAATTGTAGTTTGTTAATCCGTTGATAACATACGATTGTATGAAACTTGACGTGTGAATAAATTTTGGTTTGAATTGTTTTACCGTTACGCAGTCTCATATCTTTATTGATTTTATTGTGTTTAAAAATATCTAGAGAGCATCAAAAGAACTCGGGATAACGCGCCATATATTTGTTAAGACGTATATTCATTGATTGGTTATTAATCCCTATCTTAGGGGTTAAATACCAATTTATACCGCTGGTATTGGAGGCACTGTCAATAATATATATATATCTATGTATATCAACAATAAGAAAAATATGCGTCATAATTAATATATCCCTGACCTATTAAAGAAGTCGATAATCTCCAACACACTGCATAACATGGAAGCAGGTAGTGTGCCTTGAGGTGGAGCAATTTTGGCTTTATTACCACACATGGAATTTGCAACACCCCTGGATTGCACAGAAACAGAGGTCCCAGCAGTAGGGTCAGCGCTATGGCTACATGACGTGGCTACCAGGGTCTCACCCTGAGAACATGACATTCTGGGTTTGGGCTTTAATGGACAGCAAAAGATTTTATGCTGGGGTGAACTGCAATAATAACAGAGATTAAGAATTCTACGTCTCTCTCTTTCACTCATGGGAGGTTCCCCAGAGACTCTGCTGGGAGGAACCGCATAATTAAGCACACTGAGAGACAGCATTAACCTCTTCAGCTCTGTCAGCAGATCAAAAACCATCTGAAGCACAGAATTTAACACAGTAAGCTCACCTGCAGGCATTAATGGACTGTTTGTAATGTAACGGTTAGCCCCTGCTTGGGCCATCGTGGTGGCTTGGAACAGGAGATGAAGCCCTTAAGGCAGGTGAGTAACTGACTAGACACAAGGACAGACAGATTTCTCCAAAACCAAGGAGCACCAAAAAACAGAACAGAATTGCCACTAAGCTCCAAAGGCTTCAAGACCGACAGACAACTTAGGACACTCAGAAACACAATGATACGCCTGCCAATCCGTGAATTGAGCAGGCTGCAGGGCAGTCGGAGAAACACAAAGATACACTTGACAATCCGTGAAGTGAGCAGGCTGCAGGACAGTAAACAAAACAGACTATACTAAAAGAGGTCCTTATAAGCGGCCTCTGAATAATATACTAAACTAAGACAGACAAGGTACATAAAACATGAAACATACAAGAATCGTCAATCAGGCAGAGGTAGGCAACAGATCAGAAATATACGGTACCAGGGGGGAGTAGAAGGGATTGTCAAAAATAAAGCCGAGGTCAGAACCAGGAGACACTTGAACAGGAATGCTTTACAGCAACTCAGGAAACACGAACCAGACAGAACCACCATCAAACTCCACAAACAGTCAATGAGGCTCTGTGCTGCTGGGAATATATAGGGAGTGGGTCTGTGTGATTGGGCCATGTGACCCCAGACCAGGAGATCACAACAGAGCCCCATATCAGCACTAAACAGCACAGCCAGACACACCATAGGGGAAAAACAAACATGAAGACCCTTCATCACCAGGGGGCAAGGCCGAGACGTGACACTCCTCCTCTGACTACTACCATTCCTACCCCATACTCTGACTTGGCACCTGTATTCGACAAAAGAGAGGCCGATAGGCTACCCCCACATCGTTCTTACGATTGCGCCATCGACCTTCTTCCTGGTACTATGCCTCCTAAAGGGGTTGTCTACCCTTTGTCTGTTAAAGAGCATAAGGTTTTGGAGGAATATATCACTGATTCTTTGAACAAAGGGTTTATTCGTCCTTCCTCCTCTCCCGCTGGGGCAGGATTTTTCTTTGTTCAGAAAAAGGAGGGTGATCTTAGGCCCTGCATTGACTATCGAGGGTTGAACAAGATCACCGTTAAAAACGCCTACCCCATTCCACTCATCCCCGAGCTCTTTGACCGTCTGAAACACTCCAAGATCTTTTCTAAATTGGATCTCAGAGGAGCGTACAATTTGATTAGAATCAAACACGGGGTTGAGTGGAAAACCGCGTTCAACACCAGGTTAGGGCATTACGAATATCTGGTCATGCCCTTCGGTTTATGCAACGCTCCAGCAGTGTTCCAGGCGTTCATTAATGATGTATTACGAGAATATACTCCCTGCTTTGTCGTGGTTTACCTTGATGATGTATTAATACATTCCCCTGATTTGAAAACCCACCAGGTACATGTACGACTCGTCTTATCCAAACTTTTGGCCAACTGTCTTTACTGTAAGCTAGAAAAGTGCTTATTTGATGTCCAACAGGTACAGTTTTTGGGTTATGTTATTTCTTCCTCTGGTTTCATGATGGACCCCAAAAAACTGGAAGCCATTGTTCATTGGCCTCTTCCCAAGGGACTCAAGGCCATTCAAAGATTTATCAGCTTTGCTAATTATTATAGAAGATTCATTAAGGGTTTCTCCTCCATTTTAGCACCCATTACAGCATTAACTAGAAAGGGAAGCGATATTCAAAATTGGCCCCCCATTGCCCTGGAGGCTTTCAAAAGGTTGAAAACGGCTTTTTCCACTGCTCCTATACTCCACCACCCTGATCCTAATAGACCCTTTGTATTGGAGGTTGACGCCTCAGAAACTGGAGTTGGAGCTGTATTTTCCCAACGTCCAGCTGACGATAAGCCTATGCAACCATGTGGGTTTTTCTCTAGAAAACTGTCCTCCACAGAGACCCGTTACGACATTGGGGACAGAGAACTGTTAGCTATTATATTGGCCTTAAAGGAATGGCGCCACCTCTTGGAGGGATCTACCTATCCGTTTTCTATTATTACGGACCATAAGAATCTGATATACCTGTCCGAAGCCAAACGGTTGAATCCCAGACAAGCCCGATTGGCTCTTTTCCTTACCCGGTTTGATTTCATCATTTCTTACAGACCCGGGTCTAAAAATATTAAGGCTGATGCACTCTCTAGACAACACAAACCCTTATCCTCTCAAACATCAGCACCAGTTCCCATAATTCCCGAAAATAAATTCCTAGCCTCCTTGAGCACACAAATCGAATCTCCATTTTGGAATCTCTTATTGTCCAAGCAGTCTCTAGCACCTCCATCCACACCTCCTAACAGACTATTTGTTCCCCCCGCTGAGGTACCTACAGTATTACGTTTCTTCCAGGAGTCTAAGTTCGCTGGGCATTTTGGAGTCAAAAAGACCCTAGACTTGATTAAAAGAGACCTTTGGTGGCCTACCCTTCCTAAGGATGTAAAGGATTATGTGACCACCTGTTTGGTTTGTACCCGTTGTAAATCCTCTCGTCTTAGCCCTACTGGCCTTCTCCAGCCTCTACCTGTCCCTGAGTGTCCGTGGTCCCATGTTGCTATGGATTTCCTGGTAGAGTTAACCCCTTCTCTTGGCCATACGGTGATTTTTGTGGTTGTGGATCGCTTCTCTAAAATGGCACACTTTATTCCCTTAAAGAAACTCCCCTCCTCAAGTGAACTGGCACTAATCTTCACTAAAGAAATATTTAGACTGCATGGTATTCCGAAAGTCCTTGTTTCAGACCGCGGCTCTCAGTTTATCTCTAAGTTTTGGAGAGGGTTCTGTCACCAGTTGGGTGTGAAACTGTCCTTTTCCTCCGCGTACCACCCACAGACGAACGGACTGGCCGAAAGAACCAATCAAACACTTGAGACTTATTTAAGATGCTTTATTGCAGACACACAAGACGATTGGGTTACTTTATTACCATGGGCGGAGTTTGCGTATAACAATGCCACATCATAATCCACCAAGTATTCTCCCTTTGAAATAGTTACTGGCATGCATCCCACCATTTTTCCGTCCTCGTTCTCGCCCCAGAACATTCCTGCCCTGGAAGAACACCTAGCCAATCTCCGTGTTATATGGGAGAAAACTAAGGTGAATCTTGAGTCCGCTTCTTTGATTCAGAAACGGTCGGCTGATCGTAAGCGCAGACCCCCGCCGGTTTACCATGTAGGTGACAGGGTCTGGCTCAGCACACGCCACATCCGATTAAAGGTTCCGTCCATGAAATTCGCACCTCGATTTATTGGTCCTTATACGATACTTCGATGTATCAATCCGGTGTCTTACGCACTGCGGTTGCCCGTCTCCTTGCGTATTCCTAACTCCTTTCATGTTTCTTTGTTGAAGCCACTCTCGTGCAACCGTTTTACTCGCCCTGACTCCCCTCCTCCTCCCGTGGTGGTGGACGGGACTCCCGAGTATGAAATCGAGTCCATCCTGGATTCTCGTCGTCTTCGTCAGCAATTGCAGTATCTGGTTCATTGGTCTGGTTATGGCCCCGCAGATCGCACGTGGGTTGCTTCACGTGAAGTTCATGCTCCCCGATTGGTCGCCGCCTTTCATCGTCGGTTCCCCTATCGACCGGCTCCTGGCCGCCCGGTGGGCGTCCCTCACGGTGGGGGTGCTGTCATGCCTCACCGGCGCTTGCCGGTCCGGCGCTCCTCCTTGCGGCTCCGGGGTCGGCGTCTCCTTCACCTCCGTCTCTGCGCTGTATGCGCGCGCCGCCGGCGTTCCGTAGTTACCTCTCCCGGCGGCGCGACGTCACCACTCCCCATGTGACCTCCATGGACCAATCAGCAAGCAGGGCACTAGATTTAAACCTGCTTTCCCCATTTCTCAGTGCCCTTTCGCGGTTTTAGCTTGCTATACCGTTTGGTGCTACTTTCTGTGATTCCTATTTGACTTTCTGTGCATGACCTGGCTTTTGGCGACCGACTCTGAGTATCTCCGTATCCCTCTGACCCGGCTATTGTGTTTGACGCTGCATTCGGTTTTTCCCTGTGTACTGTACTGATTTACTACCCACTATCACTTAACCCAGCCACTTTAAGGACTGGTATTGTGATTAGTGTTCGGGGTTTTCCTGGTTACCTGTGTATCTACCTTGCTTATTATTTGACTTACGTGTACAAGCTTGACGTACACTCTCTGGTACTCCGTACTGTCCTGTTTCTATACCAGCCACCCTAAGGACTGGTTTCTATCCTCCTGGCTTACGTCCCTGCCTTATAGGTTCACTTCTCGCTACTGCGTAACCCAGCCGACTATAAGGACTGGTATCGCATTTAGGGTTCCAGCCTCCTGTTACACCGTAGGGCTGACCGTAGCTACCTACGGGTACGTGTGTCCGCCTGACAAGCGTAGAGTGGAGAAAAGTCCCCGTGTGACTGCTGAGGAACTGAGAAAAGATTTGTCAGATGTGGGTACTGAAGTTTCAGCTCAGACAATACGGCGCACACTGCGTAATGAAGGCCTCCATGCCAGAACTCCCAGGCGCACCCCCTTGCTGTCTCCAAAGAATAAGAAGAGTCGACTGCAGTATGCCAAAAGTCATGTGGACAAACCACAGAAGTTTTGGGATAGTGTTCTGTGGACTGATGAAAAAAATTAGAACTGTTTGGGCCCATGGATCAACGCTATGTTTGGAGGAGGAAGAACAAGGCCTATGAAGAAAAGAACACCTTGCCTACTGTGAAGCATGGCGGGGGGTCAATCATGCTTTGGGGCTGTTTTGCTTCTGCAGGTACAGGGAAGCTTCAGCGTGTGCAAGGTACCATGAATTCTCTTCAGTACCAGGAGATATTGGATGACAATGTGATGCAGTCCGTCACAAACCTGAGGCTTGGGAGACGTTGGACCTTTCAACAGGACAATGATCCCAAGCATACCTCCAAGTCCACTAGAGCATGGTTGCAGATTAAAGGCTGGAACATTTTGGAGTGGCCATCGCAGTCACCTGACTTAAATCCGATTGAGAACCTCTGGTGGGACTTACAGAAAGCAGTTGCAGTGCGCAAGCCTAAGAATGTGACTGAACTGGAGGCTTTTGCCCATGACGAATGGGCGAAGATACCCGTAGATCGCTGCAAGACACTTGTGTCAAGCTATGCTTCACGTTTAAAAGCTGTTATAACTGTAAAAGGATGTTGTACTAAGTACTAAGATTGAATGTCACTTGGGGGTTGAATAAAACTGATAATGATGTGAGCACAGAAAAGACATTTGTGGTTATTTCATTATAAATGTTATGTTATATTTGTCTGACCTACACGTGCCTCTTTGATTTAATTGTAAGCAAGATGACTGAATGATCAAAATCAATGTCAAACTGGCCAAAACACTCAATTTCAGTGGGGGTTGAATAATTTTGAACACAACTGTATGCTCATATTGACTTTGACAGGCACAATTTCTTAACGTGAGATAATTGTGGTTCTTAATTCTGATTGGCTGAATCGCGAGAAAAAAACAGTTCGCACACTGGTTTTTGCGCGAGACGGTACTGCGCGAGCATTTGGCCGCGTCCGGTTTGCGCACGGTATTGATCGGCGGATGAAAAGACCCGCAAGGATTGTAATTCCAGCGGTGATTTGCGCGCGCAAAACTTTAACGGTTGGTGCAAAATTTTTGCTTTGCGCGAAAGTTCTTGCGCGAAGATTGTAATTTAGCCCTTTGTGCTTAGCTCTGTTTCCTCTTACTCGTTTATGGAACCCACACATATTATATACCGTTTTTCTCGCCATTAAATGGACTTTCTAAAGATACAATTATTTTCATCATAACATATAACTTACTATAGAAAACATATATGAAAAATGGTAAAACCACAAATTTTCAACTTTAATCCCCAAAATCTACAATAACCGAAAAATAACCCAGGTACGTAATTTCAAAGTTTTGTCCTGAGTATAGAAATACCCAATTTCTACATGGTTTTGCTTATTAACCCTTTTACTGCTGAGCCATTTCACCTTTGTGTGCTGAGCTCATTTTGACCTATTTTATTATACCCCCAGACAATATACAGGTATTATTATTTTTTTTTTTTAAAAAAAAAAACACTTTTTAAATTTTATTTTTACTCCTAATGCCTTTTCAATGATACCAAACATGAACCTCTAACTGCCACAGATTGGGGCATAGACTGCCACTTGGCAGCTAGGGGCTTGACTGGCCAACTGACGTCATCACACATATGGCAATCACATCAGTGGGTGGGGGGACCCCAGAGGCTTGGCTGACATCCAAGATGTCAGCCACCTCTGGGAGCGGATCGCAATCCGTTGCCAATTGGTGCCAAATCCTGATTTAGCATTTAAGGGGTTAAAAAGAGGCACTGCTGTAATGGGCAGACTCTTCCCTCTCTTTTTACCTCACTTTTTTCTACATGCAGCCGTTGGGGAAGGAGAGGGGTCCAAAGGACCTCTCCCCTCCCTTTTCAGATTGCCCTTGCTGGGGCCGGGGGTGCCTGAAAATGGCATCATCGCTCACGGTGATTCACGATAGCTGGGGCCCATTTAACCATCGGGCTGGCTTCAAGGAAGCCAGACCGTTATGGAACCCTGGCCAGAGAGGCGAGTATAGGGACGGAGGAGGGTTAAAGGACAAAGACGTACATAGTACGTCCTTTGTCCTTAAGGGGAATTTTCCCCAGGATGTACCATGTACGTCAGTGGTCCTTTAGAGGTTAAAGTAGTATTAGTGTGTCCCCTATGGAGAAACAAAATCCTTTGTTTTATGTCTTCCAAGCATTCTGGAGAGACATAAAACCAGCTGCAAATAACAGCCCTAAACCTCACTGTAACAAAAAGTTCAAATGGTTTTTTTTTCACTGCATTACAGCTGCCAGGAATTTGTCAGAATACAAGGAGCACTCTGGGGTCAGTCACTGCTGTACATGGATAAGATTCAGGGGGTTGTAATAAATGAAAATCCCTGTACAGTACAGGTACAAGGTGTTACTGTTATCTCCATACACAGGCATTATGTCACTTACATATATATATATATATATATATATTCTGTTGGTATTTTTTGGAAGCTGCATTGCTAATAATCTCATTATGATCAATACAAATCCCCATAAGCAGGAGATCTGAACATTTTTATTTTTTATATTAATTACAGTTATTGTATCTAACAGAAAGGTCTTTTGTGCCTGTATGATAATAATGCAGACCCTGTTTGAAATTGTGTAAGATAAAGGGCACAATTTACAGCTCAAAATCTTACATTTCAACAATATTTCTGTAAAGGATAAACGAATACATGAAAAATTAAAAATGAGCAAATTAACATTATTTAAATTTTTTATCTCCGTATAACCATTTCTGTGCGAAACTTCTATTTCACCCTAAATAACTTCACATCCCATGTTTCAAATAAATGTTATGATAACCTATTTACAAAAAAAAAAAAAAGTTTGGTAGTGAAGGGGTTAAATGTGATGGCATTCACGGAGTGTGAATTTTCTATATTAATGCAATGTATTATTTATACTTGAATACATCGTGGAAATAGCTTTCTGGAATTCCTAATTGACTGGTTCCAATTATTTTACAATCCTAAGTTTTTGGAGTTTACCTAAAAAGGTCTTCTAAAAAAATAATTTTTATGTAACTTAAAAAGACCAAACCAAATTTTGCATTAAAAAAAAATTATTTATATAGAAACCGTTCGGCGGTTCGTTCGGTGGGTCGCTGCTTTCGGCGACTTGCGTGTGGGGTCGTCGACTACGTTCAGCGTTTTATCGGCGGCGTTCGGCAGGTTTTAAATAGTTTCGGCAGGTTTGTGACAGCGTTCGCTGGTCGGACGCACTTCGTGGACCCTGCGGTGGGAGCTGAATTCAGCACACGGTCGGCGAGTTTGGCTCACAGAAGTCCGGTAAACAAGAGAGCACCAAAATGTCAATGAGATTTTGATGCTCTCTGAATAACACTGTATGTAATTGCAAGTGTTGGCAGTGTTGTCGGCAGTGTTATCTGCTGCTCACTCAGGAACTCCCATACTTGTCTAAGGTATGTCTAACAGCAAATAAATGGCATCCATGATGCTAGTATGCCATGATCCGGCTGCAAATATAGAAGCCCAGATATTAAGCTACTTGTGTCTTGGCTGCTGTTACAAGTATAAATGATTTAAAGCACACCTCTTATGCCCGAAACAAACTTTGCCAATTTGACAGGGAATCACTCTGTTTATGTAGATCTGTATTTTCAGTTCCAATTCCATTTGTTCCCTTTCAAAGCTTGTTGACACCCCAAATGATTGCAGCATGATGGGAGGGCAGGGACAGCTCTGAGTAGAGAGCCTTCCTACAGTACAGCCCCCTGCTCATAGTGTGTGTGTGATTAACCCCTTCAGTGCTGGACCATTTCACCCCTGTGTGCTGAGCTAATTTATACAGTTTTTACCTATCCTGTTTAAACGCGATGAGTTTGTAGAATGACTTTACAGTACGGGCTTTGACATTATGGAATTCCGAGTTGCGGACTGGCTATACAGTATGGTCTTTTACATCACAGAATTACGAGTTGCAGAATCACTATACAGTATGGGCTTTTACATTATGGAATTACAAATTTCAGATGACGTGTGACATCTGGAAAGCAGAAATCCACGGCCTGGTCCTGGTCCCCTGGACAGGTAGTGAAAAGGATGATATTGCGAATCTCAGGGCCTCTCAAGAAGCAGGATCTGATGCTGGCTGCAGAAGAACAGCTGTTGTCTCAACCCGTGTTCACAAATTTATTGATCTGTTTGAGGAAACTCTCACTGAACATGTCTTTTTTCTTCAGACGGAGTTCCTTAGAGCTGAAGTCTACAAATTTTGATTTCAATCAGAATAGAGCCACCTTGCGCCAATCCATAGAGACTGCTACATTAGCACTGCCTAGTAGGCACAGGGTGCGCAGAGCCAATTCACGGACCATATGTGGATCTAGAGTATTGGCATTATTCAGGGCCTCAGCAGCAGCAAAGAAGACTTGGGAGAGGTTGAATGTCTTCTAATGCACTTGCTTTCTTCTGATTGGTCTACCTGTTACTATAGTGCTGAGTAGGGATGAGCCGAACACTCCCCGAGTTCGGTTCGAAGCCGAACTCAAACTTTCCAAATGTTCTGGTCCGTACCCGAACTCGGACCCCATACAAGTCAATGGGGCTGAAAATTCGGTTTTTAGAGTGCCCTCCAAGAGGGCATATATGCTAGATATTTGCCATAAAAGGTGTATGGGGGTCCGGGTAGTGCCCTGGGGGACAGGAAACAAGGACAAAAAGTAAAAAAAAAACGTTTTAAAAGGGACAGTGAGTTTTTCATGAAATAAGGGTTAAAAATAAAAACGAAAAATTCCTTCAAATATCGTGCCTAGGAGGTCCCCATAATCTGCCCGTGAAGTGGTGGATTTCTAGGATGTATAGAAATATGTAAAAACCAAAAAATGACATTTCAAATGACGGTAAATGCTTTTCCTTTAATCTATCCATAAACAACTGCTTGGGCCGGCAGTCTGTATGAAAAGAGGAGACATTTTCGGACACGCAGAAAAAGTTTACTGATTTTTTTTGGCGGTGAAAAGCAGGAGAATGACTGGAGAATGGAAAATTCTAGGTCAAAATAGCCAAACCAGAAAAATTCTCCCATTTAGGCTAGGGTCAGACTAGCGAATTTTTAACGTGCGTTTAGGTGCACTTAATCACGGCCGCACTAGCAGCAAATGACGGGCAATGACAGCCAATCTACGAAGTACGGTCGCACGAAAGTCAGGCTGCGCAACGCAAGTGGAAAATGAACGCATTTTTTCGAGAAAGCAGAACCGCTAGTACGGACGTACAGAGTGTGCTGCGTCCACTAGCGGCGTGTGTGCGTGATTTGGAGACGTCAGACCCTGCTCATGTCCGGCCAACATAACTTCCAGACACCCAAAGTTTCCTGGTTTGGATCCGTAAAAAAAATCACGCACAAAAATGTGCATCGTATGACCGTTTTCGCGCATTCCGTGAAAAAATAAGGCAATGCGTTCGGACGCACCTTTTGACAGTCGCTGTGAAAAATGCGTTAGTCTGACCCTAGCCTTATCTCACTTTCCAAATCGGCTATTTGGTCCAGATTGTTCTCTTTTCCTGCCATTCTCCTGGTTTTCACCTTTCTCTGAACAGCCCTGAGAGAGAGGTGAAAGCCAGGAGAACTGGCAGGAGAAGAGAACAATCTAGACCAAATAGCGAATTTGGAAAGTGAGATGAAAGGGAGAATTTTTCTGGTTTGGCTATTTTGACCTAGAATTTTCACTTCTCCAGTTATTCTCCTGCTTTTCACCGCTCTCTGAATAACCCTGTGAATGTGTAATCCAGAGGTGAAAAATAACATTGCTTAAGGCTGGGGTCAGACGAGCGCAGTTATCACGTCCGTGTTGCCGCACATTTGTACGTCCGTGGCAGCATAGCATTCTGACCAATGGAGCCCCACACACGAAGTACGTCCGCACGGAAGTGCGGGTGCATGGCGGACGCAGCAAACGGACGCAGGTTAGGCAAGAACGTAATACTGCTAGAACGGACGTGCGGAGTGCGCCGCGTCTGCAACGTCCGTGTAGCTTTGTATGTGAGTGATGAAACAAGGTCAGATGGACTGCATTTATACGTCCAGCATTTTTGACGGACAGAATGTTTTTTCATTTTTATTTATTTTCCCTGCTACATCAGTCAAAAAATACGTCAGTGAAAAAAACGGACTGTTTGGCCTCTCTCCCTCCCGATCGCCGGGGGGCAGGGGGTTAATCCAGGCACCGTTTGGAAGGGCACAGCCTGCCCTTCCAAACGGTGGCTGTGATTAACCCCTGGGGAGCCGGATCATGAATCGGCGCTGAAAAGCGCCGGATCGTGATCCTCTCCTGGAGCTGGCCGACATCTTGGATGTCGGACAAGCCTCCAGGAACTCCCCCTGAGGACTGGCGTCATCGTGCATAGCACGATGACGCCAGTCCTGGAGTTAACCCCTAGCTGCCACCAATGGTGGAGATAGGGGGTTCCAATGAACCCCCTATCTCCCGATCCGTGGCAGCTAGGGGTTAATGTTTGATATCGTTGGATCGGCCAGAGCATGGCGTTTCCAAGGATACCAAACATGAGCATGAAAAATGTTTTACTTTTTTTTTTTAAAAAAAAATTAAAAAAAGTATAAATATTTAAAAAATATCTAAAAAAAAATAAACAAGTTTTTTTTTGTTTTTGTTTTGTTAATGCAGCAATATTGTTCCCATTTCAATTATACTGTGAACAATAATGCTGCACTAACGATTTTTGTATGCGGTGCGTTTGTTAAAAAAAGCGACATTTTCCCCAAAAAAAGTAACGAGACCCCATTTCTAATTTTTTTAACAAGCGCACCCCATACAAAATATAATCGCAAACGATCGCATGTTAAAATGTGAATAAAAACACTTTACACATAATAAATTATTGAAAATTCAAATTTTATTGCATTTTGTTATAATATACAGACATGACATAACGTTTACATATAATAATGACATATTATGAATCTGCCAAGTCTGCCGGAAAGAACGATATATAATATGTCTTGGTCATATATCAAAATATGGCTACAAAACGCGTATAATCATGATGAGCGAAAGCGGTAAAAATGACCTCAGCACAGAGGTGTGAAAAGCCTCCGCAGCGAAAGGGTTAAATGCAGCATATTAGGATGTTTTAGGGAAATTAATTCTCATATCTCAATCAGAAGCAGACACCACCCTACCCTCAGTATGTTGTACAATGTATCAAATTGATTACCAGACTAAAAACACCTGGTGTTATGCCCATTTGTGAACAGAGGTCATTTAGAGTTGATAATCTTTCCACGTACACATTAGTTTTTAATTCAATATCTAATAAACCGTTGCTTATAATATTCTGCAGTAAAGAGTCTCTTTGTTTCTAGATTTTTTAGTATTTTTTAAAACATTTTCTATACTTTTTTCAAAATTTCTTTTTTTTTTCGAACTCGAACCGAACAGACCCAAAAAGTTCGAAATTCGCAAACTTTCGAACTGCCAAAGTTCGGGTCGAACTCCGAACCGTCCGAACCCGAACAGCTCATCCCTAGTGCTGAGATCTCTTATTTATTTTTGCTGCTGGAGGTTCAGTAAAGAAAACGCAAAATATTGGCCTCCCGTCTTTATTAAAATTAAGAGTATTCTAACACCAAGACTAAAGCGTAGGGTTGGCATTTTGAGTATAAAAATGCCTGAATGGATTATTATATTTTTCACTTAATTATGAGCTTCATAAACATTTTATATACCCTTTTGTCATGAAATTGAAGTTACTCACCTGTTACATAACTGGCATAATTTGTGATGAAGTGTTCGTGTTGTCTTTCTTCAGGTCTCTGACATTGCCACTGCTTCTTTAATTCCCAATGTTCTTCTGGTGTGTGATTTGGTTTCTGCTGGTAATTTTTTATTTTTATTTTAAATATATTTTTTTATCAGGAAATAGTAAACATCGTCATATAAAAGTCATACAACAATTATTTTATATTATTCAAATAGGGAAAGACAGAAAGGGGGTGGGGAGAGAGAAAAGGGTTGCCCAAACCCAGGAAAAAGATGAAGAAGAAAGAGATGAAAAGAAAGCAGAGACAATTCAAAGGGGGGGGGGAGCGAAACAAAGGCAGTATACATATTCCAGCACAACAATATTGAAAGAGCAGCAAGATTCACACAACCCAGACATTACTATCGTTATCTGCTGGTAATTTATTGCGTCACCATGTTTCTGGTCAGTTGATCTCTGAAATAAATCACACTGTTACGGTTTGTGTGATGAGAGAAATCAGTGTAATATTATTCCAGGATGGGTCTTTTGGATCCAATTTTTGAGTGTAGTAGAGTCAAAGAAACCCTTGGATTTCTCATTCAACCTTTTCCTGGCGTTCTGTGTCCCGGACACGTCAGATATTTGAAGTTTTATATGAATAGTACGGGCATTTACATAGGACATAAGATGCCTGCAGGCAAAGTGATGTAACTGTGCTCCTTTGCAATAATGAGGAGTTACAAAGTATAAAGGTCCTAAAAGTGTATATCCCAAGTCCTTTAAGTAGATGAGGGATGTTACCTTTTTCTGTTACATTTGACACAAATGGGTCATTTGGAATTGTTTAGGAAGTACACAGAGCAACCAGGACAGAGATCTTCTGGGAATGAGCACTGAACCCAAAATTACAGTTGAATGGACTTGAACCCAAAGCGTGCAAACACACACGCACATCACACATATATATATATATAGTTATAAGGTGAAGGGGATGATCTGGGATGATATGTAAATTTCCCCTATGTTTTAAGGGAGGGTTTGGATATCTAAGTCCAGGAGGGCAATATCACGCAGAGCGAGATCACGCACGGTTCGCAGCCCGGTAGCACAAGCCTCCATGGAGCCCTATGGACTCCAAGAGGTGATTCTCGCGGCTGTGGGTTAGCGTTGCATTATGGGGCAGGCTGCTGAATCAGCGCCAACTCCGTAATAAGGTGCTACAACGGGGATGCTAAGAGGAAACCTGAGGGTGCAGGTTTTCCCTGTTAACATCCCCTTTTCAGCCCCATGTTTGTAATAAGGCAAAGAGAGAGAGAGACAGAGCAAGGTGAGCTCTGAGGGCGGCAGCGTGTAAAAGTAAAGGTACAGAGCAGAAAACCGAACAAGTGTGTCATTTTGTTAGCACTCCTGAAACTTGAGAAAGAGCTTTATTTTTGAGTTAGAGCTCGGATGAGCCAGGTTTTTATTAATTGCTAAATGTTGCTTCAATTAACCATGCAATTCATAAAGAGACTGTGATGTGATTGAACTAGAGGACCGTGCTATGGTACCCTGTGAGAGTGCTGGATAACATATATATATCTAGCGCTGTGTTTAATTTGGCTCTCTGGACTGAAATGATATTGCCACTAGAGCGGGTGTCGGCAACCCGCGGCTCCGGAGCCGCATGCGGCTCTCTTTCGCTTTTTCCGCGGCTCCCGCAGCTCCCTCCCTTTGCGTAGCGTGGGGGGAGCTGGGGGGGCCGTGGCCCCGGCGCAGTTTTGTTAGGGGCGCATTTGCGCCCCTAAAACTGGCCCGGGGGTTGAGGGGACCCAGATGCCGGGCAGCGCAGGAGCGCCTGCCCGGTCTTGAACAGTCCGTCCTGGGAAGTGGTGCGGCTGTGTGCGTGCGCAGCCGGTCACGTGGTCCGGCTAATCAGGTGGTACGAGTCTCTGTACCACCTGACTGGCCGGACCATGTGACCGGCTGCGCACACACACAGCCGCATCCACTTCACAGGATGGACTGTTCAAGACCGGGCAGGCGCTCCCGCGCTGCCCGGCATCTGGGTCCCCTCAACCCCCGCCGGAGCTGCCTGGGGCAAGTATCCAGGTGAGAGCTGGGGGCAAATCCATGAGCTGGGGGCAAATCCATGTGTGAGCTGGGGGCAAATCCATGAGCTAGCTGGGGCAAATCTATGAGCGAGCTGGGGCAAATCCATGAGCTGGGGCAAATCCATGAGTGAGCTGGGGCAAATCCATGAGCTGGGGCAAATCCATGTGTGAGCTGGGGGCAAATCCATGAGCTAGCTGGGGCAAATCTATGAGCGAGCTGGGGCAAATCCATGAGCTGGGGGGCAAATCCATGAAGCTGGGGGCAAATCCATGAGCTGGGGCAAATCCATGTGTGAGCTGGGGCAAATCCATGAGCTGGGGCAAATCCATGTGTGAGCTGGGGGGCAAATCCATGAGCTGGGGCAAATCCATGTGTGAGCTGGGGGCAAATCCATGAGCTGGGGGCAAATCCATGAGTGAGCTGGGGCAAATCCATGAGCTAACTGGGGCAAATCCATGAGCGAGCTGGGGCAAATCCATGAGCTGGGGGCAAATCCATTAGTGAGCTGGGGCAAATCCATGAGCTGGGGCAAATCCATGTGTGAGCTGGGGGCAAATCCATGAGCTGGGGCAAATCCATGTGTGAGCTGGGGGGCAAATCCATGAGCTGGGGCAAATCCATGTGTGAGCTGGGGGGCAAATCCATGAGCTGGGGCAAATCCATGTGTGAGCTGGGGGCAAATCCATGAGCTGGGGCAAATCCATGTGTGAGCTGGGGGCAAATCCATGAGCTGGGGGCAAATCCATGAGTGAGCTGGGGCAAATCCATGAGCTAACTGGGGCAAATCCATGAGCGAGCTGGGGCAAATCCATGAGCTGGGGCAAATCCATGTGTGAGCTGGGGGGCAAATCCATGAGCTGGGGCAAATCCATGTGTGAGCTGAGGGGCAAATCCATGAGCTGAGGCAAATCCATGTGTGAGCTGGGGGGCAAATCCATGAGCTGGGGCAAATCCATGTGTGAGCTGGGGGGCAAATCCATGAGCTGGGGCAAATCCATGTGTGAGCTGGGGGGCAAATCCATGAGCTGGGGCAAATCCATGTGTGAGCTGGGGTTTTACATTGTTAAGTGAAAAAGTCTTTTTTTTCTTCAGATTGACAGCTGACTGCACGATCCTGTATATAGCATTAAGGTAAGAAACAATATATGCAGTGTTAGATTTGTTTTAAATGTCGCAATGGTTTTGCGGCTCCCAGTTTTTTTTTCCATTCGGAAACGGGTCCAAGTGGCTCTTTATGTCAAAAAGGTTGCAGACCCCTGCACTAGAGGGAGACAGAGCATATATGTGTGAAGGACTATGAGGACTAAAGGACTCTATCTCCCAGAAACCCTTGGGGAGAGGACAGGAAGTGAGCGTGCTGGCACCAGGAAAGAGATCAGAGCCTCGTGCATGGCATGGGGACAACGAGCAGAGCAGCGTATGGAGAGAGACATATGAGGGACACTGTCCAGGATCGAAACCAGGTTGGAGCGTGCATAGTCGGCATCCTCCAGTGCTGGAGATCGGGGAAAGAGTGTGCATCATCCTGTACCACATTCCACTGAGCAGTTCGTATGACAAGCGTGTTCCAGGAGGACCTTGAGTAAGGAGGCCGGGACGGAACGGAGTGCAGGCGGCGGATCGATTCCTTACTGTGGAGATTCGGCTTCGGGAGAGTGGATTTCGTTGGCACCGGGTTCCAGTTGATGGAGAGAGAGAGATCTTCTGGTAGAGTCAGGGCCGGCCCAACAATGGAGCAGTGTGGAGCAATTGCTCCGAGCGGCGAATTTTGGGGCGGCATATTTTTGACGCCGCTGCTGCACTATTTTTTCTATCAGCATCGTGCCGGCATCTCTTGGAGGCCGGCGCGTGCTGTGGTTGAGCACGAGGAGGCACACAGCTGGACCCAGTCAAGGCAGGGGAATCCACGCCGGAGGCTCCAAGAAGCTGAATTGGAGGGAGGCTGTGCTTCCCAGCAGCAGATCCAGGATTACCCCACATGCAGGCTCACTGAGGCAGAGCAGCACCTTCCCGGCGGTGAGTTAATGCATCTGCTGAGCTCTGGGGTTGGGAGAAATCTCTCTCTCATCCTGAATCTAACAAGATGTAGCCAGGGTGAGGGGAGAGAGCCAGGACCCCTACAACACGGGAAACTCCCCCCCCCCAGTGAAAAGTGTGCCGTGCAGCACAAGCTGCTCAGTGGGGGAGAGGGAGGGGGATGTGAAGCTGGATGTTAACTCTTCCCTTTGCTGGTCTGTATGAGATGGCCCTGTGTGAATCCAGAGCTGCCTCATACAGAAACTGACAGGTTTTACACTTAGCTAATTCCTAGAGAGAAAGCTGCCCTATATACTTAAATACAAAGGACATATCTGTATATACTGTAAGGCTGCTCTCATTCTCTGTAAGTTATACACCAAATAAAATGCAAATAGTTGTATTTAAGGCTGCTCTTGCTCTCTGTATAAGGCACAGGCTTTGTATTTATTTGTGTCCGATACAGAGAGCAATTGCTGCCTTATATAAAGCTACCGTATTTTTCGCTCCATAAGACGCACCTGACCATAAGACGCACCTAGTTTTTAGAGGAGGAAAACCGGAAAATAAATATTCTGAATGAAATAGTGTAATAATGGATATTGCCCCAGCTCGTGGATATGCCTTAGCTCACACATGGATTTGCCCCAGCCAGCTCTCACATGGATTTGCCCCAGCCAGCTCTCACATGGATTTGCCCCATCAGCTCTCACATGGATTTGCCCCATCAGCTCTCACATGGATTTTGCCCCAGCCAGCTCTCACATGGATTTGCCCCAGCCAGCTCACACATGGATTTGCCCCATCAGCTCTCACATGGATTTGCCCCATCAGCTCTCACATGGATTTGCCCCAGCCAGCTCACACATGGATTTGCCCCAGCCAGCTCACACATGGATTTGCCCCAGCCAGCTCACACATGGATTTGCCCCAGCCAGCTCACACATGGATTTGCCCCATCAGCTCACACATGGATTTGCCCCATCAGCTCTCACATGGATTTGCCCCATCAGCTCACACATGGATTTGCCCATCAGCTCTCACATGGATTTGCCCCAGCCAGCTCACACATGGATTTGCCCCAGCCAGCTCAACATGGATTTGCCCCATCAGCTCACACATGGATTTGCCCCATCAGCTCTCACATGGATTTGCCCCATCAGCTCACCATGGATTTGCCCCAGCCAGCTCTCACATGGATTTGCCCCATCAGCTCACACATGGATTTGCCCAGCCAGCTCTCACATGGATTTGCCCCAGCCAGCTCACACATTGATAATGCCCCAGCTCACATATGGATATGGCCCAGCAGCTCGTGGATGTGCCTCCGCTCACCTGCCGCCGCCGCCGCCGCGTTCGTCTCCCTCTGAGCATGCGTCCGGCGGCAGGAAGCTTGGGCACTCGCCTGGGGGAGCCACGTGACCGAGATCGCGGTCACGTGGCTCCCCCAGGCGAGTGCCCAAGCTTCCTGCCGCCGGACGCATGCTCAGAGGGAGACGAACGCGGCGGCGGCAGGTGAGCGGAGGCACATCCACGAGCTGCTGGGCCATATTCGCTCCATAAGACGCACCCACTTTTCCCCCACTTTTTGGGGGGAAAAAAGTGCGTCTTATGGAGC
The DNA here is from genome assembly GCA_009667805.1 of Leptobrachium leishanense. NCBI lineage: Eukaryota > Metazoa > Chordata > Amphibia > Anura > Megophryidae > Leptobrachium > Leptobrachium leishanense. The sequence goes on along the minus strand of RXON01004051.1, from coordinate 4,112 downwards.
GAAAAATACGGTATTTGCATTGTATTTTGGGGTATATCTTACAGAGAGTGTGATCAGCCTTATATACAGATATGTGCTTTGTATTTAATTATATATACCTTACACATTGAGAGAGCTGCCTTAAATCAGCATATATCTGTATATAAGCTCTTGTTCTGTGTAAGGCATATACCTAAATACAAAGCTTATATTGGTATATAAATGCACTCAGACACACTGTAATATAAATAAATACAAAGCGTATGCTGTATAAAGAATGAGAACAGCTTTAATACCAATATATGCTTTGTATTTAGATGCATGGGTGTGTATTGGTTTGTGTATAATTAAGCACAATCTCTGTATAACACATTTTCTTGTATATATAGCAGTGGCAACATTCTATGTCTAAGGTAGATCCTTGTCTACATAGACATATATATATATATATACACACACAGAAACGGTGTTTATAAGTGTATTACAAAGCTCAACATAATGTGTGCTCTGTATGAGCATATCACAATAAAACTCACGACTCACAGTAATGTGCGGTGTGTACGAGTCGTGAGTTTTTATTGTGATTGCTCATATACAGCACACAATATGTTGAGCTTTGTAATACACTTATACACACACACACCGCAAGTTACTGTATCACAGATCTCCACATCATTGAAACTCACAGTAATGTGTTGTGTGTATGAACGTCTCTCCCTTTAACTTTCTCCACACATTTAATGATCTGAGCTGGGCCTGCAGCAGATAGTTTTCAGGAAAAGTATTTCAGAAATGGGCTTAAAACGCTACTTTGAGTGTGGCCAGAAAAAGGGTTGTGATCAGGCGCCCCCCCCCCCCAGGTTCAGACGTCACCAGCCGCCACTGATTCTGTGATATGCTCATACATACATACGCTCATACACACTGCACATTACTGTGAGTTTTACTGCTGTGGAACTCTGTGATACACTCATACACACTGCACATTACTGTGAGTTTTATTGCTGTGGAGCTCTGTGATACGCTCATACACACTGTACATTACTGTGAGTTTTACTGCTGTGAAGCTCTGTGATACACTCATACACACTGTACATTACTGTGAGTTTTATTGCTGTGGAGCTCTGTGATACGCTCACGCATGTCTCTTTTTTTGGGAGGGGGCAGCATTTCATCTATCGCTCCAGGCAGCACAATGGCTTGGGCCGCCCTGGGTAGAGTCATCGCTTCTGGACAAGTTGTTCGCCGGATGGGTGAGAGGCCTCAAGGCCTACAGTTCCATAACAGTGCACACTTATTTGATTGCTTCAAATTACAGGGCCCAACGTTAACTAGTCGAAGATATTTTTGTTCATTCACTAGCCAGTGAGTCTAGTACCCGGGTACTCTAGGACACCAATTTATGAGCCTTTTTGAGCGGGACTTAAACCCACAAACTGAGGGGGTATTAACCGTTTCTTTTCCGCCGCGTGTTTTCCGCGTTGCGTATCACGTCAGTTATCCAAGCTTAATTACTTCATGCCTCAAAGTATATGTGTATTCAATGCCACTTTATTGCTTCAGTAAAGTATATAACTTAGAAAATCCACAACAGTGTGCTGGTGTATAGTAATTATTAGTGCGGTGAGACAATCCTGGGTTTATTCAGTGGCTCCTCCGGGGATGAGCGCTACACGTGGGGGCTCGTCCGGGATTTATGTCTCAGAGTATACCGCATTTAAAGGGTTAACATGGATCCAGACACAGCTGCAGAATGGTGTAAAGAGCAGAATGGCCATTTAGAGTTAAGTGTAGTCATGGACATTCCCGCAGACACTTGGGCCGAAGACCAAATTCGCCAGGCCGTGGCTGCGCTGACACCAGATCATCGGGGGTTAATAATTGACATTAAAGCGAACCCAGAGACTTCTCGCACATATGTTCTTTTTGAGTGGAGAACGGGTGTTCCAGTGTGTTTTCAGGGCGCGAGTGTTCACCTGGCCGACGATGTGGAAGTTCGTCTGATCCAGCCAAGTAATCCACGTGGTGATTCCGCTAATGTTCCTATGTCTAGCCCGCTGGCCTTGATCGGGCCAGAGTTCATTGCTGCTATTGGAGACCTTGTATCTAAATGTCAGAGAGCAAACCCTCCTTACACTAGCTTCGGCTACCGAAGGTTAAGAAATTTCTCGGGAAACACGCCAACTCCGGCGGGGGAAGAAACCTTTGAGGAATGGGTGGAACAGGCGATGCAGGCTCTAGATGAGTGGGACATCCCTGAAGCACAGAAGAAACAGAGAATTACTGAGAGCTTGAAGGGACCCGCATCAGAGGCTGTTAGAAATCTGACACTGAGTAAGCAAGACTGTACTGCCTTAGTTTACCTAAACATATTACAGGAAGTCTTCAAGCGGACAGAGAAGGCCGTGGAGCTCATGTACCAGTAAGAACACGCCTACCAGCGGAAAGGTGAGAAAATGACAGACTATATGAGGCGTCTGGATAAGATACTGCACCAAATACTTCTCAAGAAAGGGGCCGACCCTACTACGATAGACCAAATCAGAATCCGGCAGATATTGAGGGGTGCTCAACATCTAGACCCTGTGATGTTACAGCTGAAAACTAGGGAAGGTAACAGAGAGTTGAAATACCTATAACTGATTTGACTTGTTAGGGAAGAAGAGGCTCTTCTGGAAGAGAAATTCTTAAGAAGGGGAGAAAAAGCCTAAGCTCAGCCTGTGAGACATAACGAATGTTCACTGACTGAGGATGATTCGTTAGATGCCTTTGGGTCCGAAGTCCACAGACAAGAGCAGTTTGCTGTCCCGATACCTTCAAAAGTGCTACCAAAGCGTCAACTATTCAGGCTCATGGTGAGATACAAAAGACTGTTAAGAAAGTGCAAGAAGCTTAAGCTGAGTTAGAACAGGCACACACGGTTTTATGGCGGGTAATTTTGAAGGTGGCGGAGACACAGACTGATATGCAGACGTTCCTCACAGATATGCGGACAACAGGAGTTCCTGTGGCCTCTGGCCGGGGGCCTTCAAATGAATCACCTGGAGAAAATGCACCTCCTTCTTTAAAGAAAAGATGCTTCAGCTGTGGAGAAATGGGTAATTTCAGGGCACAGTGCACCAAGAGAAGGCCAGAAAGGAAAACGTTTGAAGAGTTCTTAAAGGGTTTAGAAGGACTGTTATCTACCTCACAGACGGGAAACTACAGAGGGCCCTGGTGAGGGAGCAAACTAGGTGCCCAACGACTCCAATCTTCAAGTTTGGAATGAAAGGCCGGGAGGGTCCAGATCCGTGCCAAAAGCTGTGCCTGCCAGGACTAAAAGAGTTACTCCCTTAGTGTCCAGTCTTATGTCCCGGGAAAACAATGCACACCCACAATCTTCCCGGATCAGAAAGAAGGTTAGAGTACAACGAACTGGGTCCATATACCTCCTGCTGCTACGAAAAAGTTTCCTGATCAGTTGATAGTCCTTCGCCCATCATTCCAATCCAAGTGGAAGGGGTCTACACCAAGGCTCTGTTAGACTCGGGTGCTCAAGTGACGTTGATTTTTCGAGATTTCTATGAAAAACATTTGAAGCACATACTTCTGAAGAAGCTAAAGGATCTTGAAATCTGGGGTATCGGGACTGAGAGGCTTCTCTATGATGGATATCTACAAGTTAGAGTTTGGCCCAGAGGTCATCGGACAGTCCGGAGGCTGTGACGCATTGGCCATTGTGTGTCCTCGCCCTTCGGGGGCTAGCCGAAGTTATATGCTAGTGGGGACGAATACTGATCTGGGGAGACGTCTTCTAACCCCGATAGTAATGGAAGAAGGTTCTACCAAAGAAGTACATCCAATGTTATGCCCGGTCTATCAAAGAATGGTCGAAGAACAGAGAGCACCTGCCGAATGTCACGGTGGCCCCCCTCAGGAACCAAAGGGAGGACCGTGTTGCTGTGTTTATTGTTAAGCCCTTTAAGCCGGTATGTGTTTCTTTGCATATTGCAGAACCCTGAACACTGAATACAGAAATAACCAGACAAGCTGTACACACCACACGAGGAACGCCCTACTCTGGGGTAAGGTCCTTAGATGGCCTTCTAATCTACACAGAGTACAGGGTGGGAAACATGAAATGACAAACAATG
>RXON01004050.1:0-57377 GCA_009667805.1 Leptobrachium leishanense | reverse complement strand
TAGAATGTATCCTGCTTGCTCCTGTATCACACATGGTGTCTGAGCACAGGACATTCTTATCAGCTGTTATGGAACGAGCAAGTCCATTATTATATATTATCATCAATCATATCCGTAATCCTTATTATATATCATCATAAATGTCGGCTTCCCGTGCAGGCGTCAGGACTCTTGCTGCAGCCGATCATCGGTCATGTCCTCTCCTAACAGTTCCTCCAATGGGTTTTCAGATGCTCTGGAACGCTTCTCAACTGCCAACCCCCCCCCCCTTGCTCTTATTCTGCTGGTCGTGTCTTCTTATTGTAAGTGCCTGACACTAGACATGTGCACAGCACAAAATTTCGTTTTGAACTAATGGATTAGTACTAAAATGCAATTTATTTAGTTGCTAAAGAAATTCGTTTTCAGTTCTTTAGTATGAAAACTAATTTCGTTCATCGAAAACCAGTGGATACAATTACTATTGTAGTGGCTCCTCAGAGGGCTGAGATCGCTGCTTGTTACAGTATCTCTCACTCTCAGCACAATGTGGGCCATATTACATAGTTGGTGCTAACTTAACCAGAGCTGTTGTAACCTTCCCAGAGCCATTATAGCCTATGGAGGTTTTCAGTTTACAACAGGTTAAGTTAGCACCAACATTGTAATACTGCCCGTGTCAGGCAAAGCTGTTACAGTAACTGACTGCTGCTCATCACAGCGCTCAGAGTTTCTGTAAAACTAGTAAATAATATTTTTATATGTAAGAGGTTAGAACAATATTATTTCCTGTTTTTACTGAAACTCTGAGCGCTGTGATGAGAAGCAGTCAGTTACTGTAACAGCCGAGAAAAATACGTATCTGGTCAGCGCGAATTGGTAAGACGCAAGGGATATATGGGTAAATCTTGTTAGAGTTTCATCCGTAGAGGTTCAACATATGGAAGAAGAAAAACTATATTGGTGCAGTATATGTTATGACAAATGAAAAAGATGTACATAAGGAAAATTCCCACTCACAAATGTAGAGCCCCAACACTGGCTCTGAGTGGGGAAGTGCCTTTGGGTTATTTCTCTGAAGGTGTTCACAGGAAACCCACTCCTTTCCTTTGTTGTTACTCGTGGTTCTCTCAGTATGGCGAATATATAAAAAGACACAAAAGAGATCTCTGTGCGTATCTGAATTACAATGGTAGGAAATAAGAAACTCCCATCGGAGTGTTAAACTCACATTCGGTGGAGCTAATTCTAGCTCAAGGTATGCGCCTATGGGTTTCGTGTGGTCAAACCCAAAAAAAAACAAACAGATGCTGGAGTACGTTCTTTTAAAATTTAATAAAATTAACAAAAGTTAAAATAAAGACAATAAAGGGTCCAGGACGCGTTTCACCGCTATCACGGCTTCTTCAGCTGGTGTCATCTGAATAAAGGCCTCCAAGCATCATGTTATAGTCACACAAGTCGGAAAAATAGTGGTAACACATGTTGTTAAATTAACAGGTGGCGTGCGTTCCACGTCTCGCAATGAGGGCTGTCCGGGTTCTGGCAGTGAGGCGCCATTTTGCGCAGGCGCAGTATGGAATTTCCGCGTTTCAAGATGCGTTTCAGTGGCGTAGCCGATCTTTATTACGTTCTTGAGCGTTTGTTCATAGACATCAAATATAAATAAAAGCAATGAAGTAAAATTAGTGTATACAATAACGCATTATATTAATTCCCAACTGAAAAAGGCAAAACCTCTTGAATCGCCACATATCTCGAAACACAAGTCTAAGGAAAAGGAATCGATAGAGGAAAAAACGATCTATGAATTGAAGAAAAGGATTATTTTTGTAAAAATGGGGATCTGTCATCGGATGATGTTGTATCCATAGCGACCTCTCCGATCTCATACCTCCATGTATATGTATATAACAATATTAGTGTCATATAGAGATGTATTTTATCTATTTGTCAGTCTGGATAAGATAACTATAGATTATTCCTCAAATATGTCTTGGAGGACTAAAATTTACAGCCGACGTGTATATAGATATGCTGGAAGATATAATGAGAGGAAAAAATTAGACAACGAAGAAGTAAACTTTATCTGCGACTATAGCAGTAAAGCCTCACATATTAAAAAAATTTTCCGCAAACATTGGCATATATTACTTAATGATAAAGACCTTAAAGATTTTGTAGGAAAAACCCCGAGAATAATCTTTAGAGGGGCAAAAAGTTTAAAAAACTAATCTTGTCCACAGTAAAGCTAAAAAGACAAGTTGCAAAAAAGAATTCTTCCAATTAAAAGAAGGTTTTTACAATTGCGGACAATGCCTAGCGTGCAGGTCCACACACAGTAAAAAAGGCTTTAGTGGATCATATAAGAATCATAAAAGCAATCGAGAAGTCCCCATCAGGGGTGTTCTCAATTGCTTTTCTAAAAACATCATTTATATGCTTGAATGCACATGCGGTCTACAGTACATAGGCCGCACTAAAAGAGCGCTGACGTACGGATTTCAGAACATGTTCGAAACATTAAAAAGGGTTTTGAACAACACTCAGTTTCCCTTCACCATAAAAAGGCACATAACCAAATTCCAGTAGGTTTAAAATTTACAGCACTTAAACAAATCAAACAAACTGATGCAGGCGAGGATTTTATTAAAAGGTTGGGTCAAGAAGAAATGCGTACTATTTTTGATATGGGCACTCTGTCACCTGGTGGACTTAATGATGATTTTGAAGTCACTCATTTTTTGTAATCCCAAATGACTAAGACAGCTTCTTGAATGCTAATATTATTTTTTATAATAAGTCTACATATAATCTACCGATCATAATAATTTTATTTTTTCCATACATTAAGTTCTATTTCGATAGATAATCTATGTCACACCATTGTCACAGAACACATGTTTAGCACATGTATACCATTACATATTTTCATTTAATATACTAACATAAAAATTTCAACAGATTACCTATTACTTCACTCCATAACACTACTCCATTATGGTAATAGAATTACATCCCACTTTCCTTACACAAACATTACCCTTTAGTCTATCCACTCCATAGGTATATGTATACCATTCACATTCTCAATACCAGTTTACAATACCAGTACATTACACTTGTGTATATTTAGACCTAATATATATGTTATTCCACCTATTTAGGAAGACCCACTATTCATCCTATCACTCACATAGCTACCAACCACATATATTGATTGACCTATTTATTTAGGTATACAACAAGATATTAATACTAATAGACGAGTATTTACCCAACTTTATCGGTTCAATTTAAGACATTACTATATCGGAATGAGACCTGTTCCGTTGGTAACACATAACCCTCACGTGTACGACACACTTATTTTTCTTATTCACAATAAGCCAATATTGGTTTATTAGTTACACTTAGTATCCATCCGATCCTCTAATATAAGGATGGTTTTTCTCTTAATCGATGCTCTTTTATTTTATTTTATTCTATATTTTTTTCCCACCTCGCACCAGGTTTATCCTTGTATATTTAATATTGGTGGAGGCGGAATAACAATTCCTCTCATTATATCTTCCAGCATATCTATATACACGTCGGCTGTAAATTTTAGTCCTCCAAGACATATTTGAGGAATAATCTATAGTTATCTTATCCAGACTGACAAATAGATAAAATACATCTCTATATGACACTAATATTGTTATATACATATACATGGAGGTATGAGATCGGAGAGGTCGCTATGGATACAACATCATCCGATGACAGATCCCCATTTTTACAAAAATAATCCTTTTCTTCAATTCATAGATCGTTTTTTTCCTCTATCGATTCTTTCCTTAGACTTGTGTTTCGAGATATGTGGCGATTCAAGAGGTTTTGCCTTTTTCAGTTGGGAATTATATAATGCGTTATTGTATACACTAATTTTACTTCATTGCTTTTATTTATATTTGATGTCTATGAACAAACGCTCAAGAACGTAATAAAGATCGGCTACGCCACTGAAACGCATCTTGAAACGCGGAAATTCATACTGCGCCTGCGCAAAATGGCGCTCACTGCCAGAACCCGGACAGCCTCATTGCGAGACGTGGAACGCACGCCACCTGTTAATTAACAACATGTGTTACCACTTATTTTTCCGACTTGTGTGACTATAACATGATGCTTGGAGGCCTTTATTCAGATGACACCAGCTGAAGAAGCCGTGATAGCGGTGAAACGCGTCCTGGACCCTTTATTGTCTTTATTTTAACTTTTTGTTAATTTTATTAAATTTTAAAGAACGTACTCCAGCATCTGTTTGGTTTTTTTTTTGGGTTTGACCACACGAAACCCATAGGCGCATACCTTGAGCTAGAATTAGCTCCACCGAATGTGAGTTTAACACACTCCGATGGGAGTTTCTTATTTCCCCATTGTAATTCAGATACGCACAGAGATCTCTTTTGTGTCTTTTTTATATATATTCGCCATACTGAGAGAACACGAGTAACAACAAAGGAAAGGAGTGGGTTTCCTGTGAACACCTTCAGAGAAATAACCCAAAGGCACTTCCCACTCAGAGCCAGTGTTGGGGCTCTATTTGTGAGTGGGAATTTTCCTTATGTACATCTTGTTTCATTTTGTCATAACATACTGCACCAATATAGTTTTTCTTCTTCCATATGTTGAACCTCTACGGATGAAACTCTAACAAGATTTACCCATATATCCCTTGCGTCTTACCAATTCGCGCTGACCAGATACGTATTTTTCTCAGTATTTGTTCTTGGTTTGGGGGAAACCACTACTTTCTGGTCGAGCTGGGTATTGGGTATATCACTTTGTTCTGGGCGCTTACCATCTCTTTTCTCTCAACTGTAACAGCCGAGACTGATACATTGTACTGAGACATAATGTAACAAGCAGCCGATCTCAGCGCTCACAGCCACTGGATTTAAAGGGCTAAAAAAAAAGGCTCCTCTCTGTATAATGTTTAGAACATCCTCCTGCATTAATTAATACCCCTCTTTGTATAATGTAGATAACATCCTCCTGCATTAATGTCCCTCTCTGTATAGAACATTCTCCTCAATTTATACCTTTCTCTGTATAATGTATATAACATCCTCCTGCATTAATACCCCTCTCTGTATAATGTATAGAACATACTCCTGCATTAATTAATGCCACTCTCTGTATAGAACATCCTACTGCATTGGCATGTGGAGGGTGCAGAACTTCGGATGTTGCGATGTTGCGATCTTCATTGCTGGTCTCCTTCACTCATCAATGTAATATCACAAAAAGGACTGAAACTAAAATGTAGTGCATTTTATTTTAGTTTCTTTCGTTTTTTGTACTGAGCAGTTTCGTTTCTCTTGAGTCATACTAAAACTAAATTATCCCAAAATTCGGACTAAATCGTTTTAGTACTAAAACGAATGCACATGTCTACCTGACACTTGTCCTGTGATTTGTCTTTTTAGTAACCCCCCCAATCTATTACTGCTTGGTCACATTGAAGATTTGGCCAGTTCTTGGAATTTTTTCCCTCGTCCTGGCTTTTGTGACCTCCAAGTCATGCTACAAGTTTATTTCATCTAATTATGATACGTCACCTCGACCGTCACGTTCCTCTGAGCAAAAAAACAGAGGGCCACAAAAAGTATGAAGTAAATGTATAATGTGACGTGCATCACTTTGGACTTTGGGTACACGGGCCTAGAAATATATTTGGGAGTTGCAGGCCTCATGTTCTAGATCATGTTCCCGCCCTCTCTTATGCTGAAGTCACTCGGTGTGTGAGGGTGCCGGGTGTTTGTGTAATCTGTGTTATGTATTAATAATGTTATTGTCTATTGTTATGGTCCATATGTATCTGTTGATATCTGCTGATAGGTTTGCTGGCTGGATTATGTTAGCCTTTTGCAGCATCCCCTCTCAGGAATGTGTTAATTATATGTGTACGTTTGAGTGTTTTTTTGTAAATCTGCCCCAGTATCTGCTGTTTTAGGCTGTAATCCTATTTACCATCAACGACTGTCTATCCTGCCTAGAAATGTTGACGCAATGTTTATCTCACTGTCTGTACCAGGTCTGATTATGTCTCACACTCTGAGAAGCAGGAGGCCAGTTATGACAAACAAAGCTCACACACTGCCTGCCTGTGCGATACCAGGAGGGCAAATCCAGCTCACGCAATGCAATACTGTGCTGTACCAGGAGGGCCGATGCAGCTCACACATTGCAATACTGTAATGTACCAGGAGGGCCGATCCAGCTCACTCAATGCAATACTGTGATGTACCACGAGGGCTGATCCAGCTCACTCAATGCAATACTGTGATGTACCACGAGGGCCGATCCAGCTCACTCAATGCAATACTGTGATGTACCAGGAGGGCCGATCCAGCTCACTCAATGCAATACTGTGCTGTACCAGGAGGGCCGATCCAGCTCACACAATGCAATACTGTAATGTACCAGGAGGGTTGATCCAGCTCACACAATGCAATACTGTGATGTACCAGGAGGGCCGATCCAGCTCACTCAATGCAATACTGTGATCTACCAGGAGGGCCGATCCAGCTCACTCAATGCAATACTGTAATGTACCAGGAGGGCCGATCCAGCTCACACAATGCAATACTGTGATGTACCAGGAAGGCTTATCCAGCTCACTCAATGCAATACTGTGATGTACCAGGAGGGCCGATACAGCTTTCTCAATGCATTACTGTGATGTACCAGGAGGGCCGATCAACACAGAGACCAGTAATGCCAAATAAAGCTCACACACTGAGAGCCTGTGCGATATCAGAAGGGTCGGTCCAAACAGAGGCCAGTAATACCAAATAAAGCTCACACACTGCAAGCTGGTGTGATACCAGGAGGGGCAATCTAGCTCACGCAATGCAATACTGTGCTGTATCAGGAGGGCCAATCCTACTCATACAGTGCCATACTGTGCTGTACCAGGAGGGCCGATGCAGCTCACACAATGCAATACTGTGATGTACCAGGAGGGCCGATCCTGCTCACACAATGCAATACTGTGATGTACCACGAGGGCCGATCCAGCTCACACAATGCAATACTGTGATGTACCAGGAGGGACGATCCTGCTCACACAATGCAATACTGTGATGTACCAGGAGGGCCGATCCTGCTCACACAATGCAATACTGTGATGCACCACGAGGGCTGATCCAGCTCACACAATGCAATACTGTGATGTACCAGGAGGGCCGATCCAGCTCACACAATGCAATACTGTGATGTACCAGGAGGACCAATCCTACTCACACAATGCAATACTGTGATGTACCAGAATGGCCGATCCAGCTCACACAATGCAATACTGTGATGTACCAGGAGGGCCGATCCAGCTCACACAATGCAATACTGTGATGTACCAGGAGGGCCGATCCAGCTCACACAATGCAATACTGTGATGTACCAGGAGGGCCGATCCAGCTCACACAATGCAATACTGTGATGTACCAGGAGGGCCGATCAAAGTGGAGGCCAGTAATAGCAAATAAAGCTCACATACTGCGAGCCTGTGCGATACCAGGAGGGCCGATCCAGCTCACACAATGTAATGCTGTGATGTATTAACAAAAAACTTTTAAAACACTGGGGAAATAACCTAAAGCCAGTGTCAATTGTGGGCATGAACCCTAATAGTATCGAAAAAAATAGAGTGTGGTAGACACCGGCTACCAAATAACCTTTATTAAACGAATACAATGTAGACAGACGACAATTAAAATACATCCAAAATTGTTAAGTTGAAACCTCCTTGAACCATAGAATAGCTCGCCCCCCATTAAGGGAATAACCCAGTGGGGTTATTATAATCAGAGCCTAGAGTGTAATAATGGCAGTGGGCAATTGTTTAATACATGCAATGTCATGAAGGATAGCAATTCTAGAAAAAAATGCATCAATACATAATTAAATATGCTATTAAGTAGCGTCGGATTGAAAAGAGGCAATATATTTGTAACAGAGGAGCTAGATATATATATAAATATGGTACTTTCAAGAGGTAAATACCACCAAATTGTACCGTATATTGGTAATAGCAGTCTAGTCCGAGCGTGCACAATTAGATGCCACGGCGACAGAACAAGTACTATAAACCAATTTGCATTGTAGATCCACAACCATCAACGGTATAGACCAACATATAATTGTACATTTGCCGTTGCAATAAAATGACGTCATGGGTAGAAGTGCTACAGAGTTCTAAGAAGAGCATTACCAGAGGATTCTAAGCTGGATTAATTCACAATGAATTCCTTGGTATAGAAAATGCATCGCAATTAAATGAAGAATTGTTCTAAATGAGATGAACTCTGCTAGATTGTGGAGGACGCAAAGCATCAAAACAGTTAAACCTGAACTGCCAGACTAGACTCTAGAATTTGATTAGCAGCACAAGACAGCCGAACACCCATTGTTGTAATCAACAGCCAGCAAAAGAGCACACATTGCCCAATACAGAAGCCATCATAGGCTACACCCACACTTTAAACAATTATATACAAATCGAGCAGATCTCAAGGAGGTGAAAATTGAATAACTATAAATAGTTAAAAAAGCCCCATCTCAACCGGTTTCGCCGCTTCAGGGATGCGGCTTTATCAAGTATGCAATACTGTGATGCACCAGGAGGGCTGATCCAGCTCACACAATGCAATACTGTGATGCACCAGGAGGGCCGATCCAGCTCACTCAATGCAATACTGTGATGCACCAGGAGGGCTGATCCAGCTCACACAATGCAATACTGTGATGTACCAGGAGGGCCGATCCAGCTCACACAATGCAATACTGTGATGTACCAGGAGGGCCGATCCAGCTCACACAATGCAATACTGTGATGTACCAGGAGGGCCGATCCAGCTCACACAATGTAATGCTGTGATGTACCAGGAGGGCCGATCCAGCTCACACAATGCAATACTGTGATGTACCAGGAGGGCCGATCAAAGTGGAGTCCAGTAATAGCAAATAAAGCTCACATACTGCCAGTCTGTGCGATACCAGGAGGACTGATCCCTCACAATGTAATGCTGTGATGTACCAGGAGGGCTGATCCAGCTCACAATGTAATGCTGTGATGTACCAGGAGGGCTGATCGGGCTCACACAATGTAATGCTATGATGTACCAGGAGGGCCGATCCAGCTCACACAATGTAATGCTGTGATGTACCAGGAGGGCCGATCCAGCTCACACAATGTAATGCTGTGATGTACCAGGAGGGCCGATCCAGCTCACACAATGCAATACCAGGAGGACCGATCCGCACAGAGGCCAGTAATACCAAATAAAGCCGGTGCGATACTAGGACAGCCGACCTGCAGAGCATTCCTCTGATAATTATTACACAATGTGCTGCATGTCTGTCGCCACTGGTGTATTTTGGCCTAGGCCAACATGGCCTAGGCCTAGGGCGGCACTGTCCAGGGAGCGGCGGCCCGCTGGGTGGCCCCACCCCAAAAAAAAGTTTTTTTTACTTTTGCAAACTATTTTACCAGGAAGGAAACATTGAGATGTCACTAATTTTCAAGTATGTCCTGGGTAGGCAACGCCTAGGCTTTCACTTTCCAGGGGGCAACAAAAAACCTCACCACTAATTGGGTTACTCACAGAGCACCGAAATGACGCCAACATTTTTGTGTTCTGTAGTTCCCTGCACTTCGGGGAATAAAATTTCCCCACCCTGCAGTGAATTCACCATTCACCGCAGGGTCCCCAAAGTGCATGGAGTCGGCCGCTGTATGCTGCCACCGCAAACCCGTGGCCTGCTGTTTTCAAAAGAACTACTGAACGAAAATGTCTGGAATTTACATATAAGATCCTATGATTGATAATAAAAAGTTCTGTTACAGAAAAAGAAGAACCGATATCAAAAAATTTCTGAAATTACTAAATGGAAATAAAAAAAAAAAATCAATAAATGAAGACTTTTTACTGCAGATTAAAATAATAAGTGGTTTATTAGATATTGCATAAAAACAGGAATATTTTTAACATTGAAACCTATGGGGTTCGCCTGAATACCTGAACCTGCTGATTGAAACCACCAAACATCAGGGCATTTCACTGTCATTTCTCTGCTGTTTGGTGTTCTCTGAATAGATTAACCATTACTTCTCTATGGGGATTTTCACTGCCTTCAAACAGCACCGTACTTGCTGGCAGTTCGCCAAACTTGTGTGTGAGCATATCACCAGAGCAGTGGTGTACTTAGAGGAGTGGTGGAGGGCGGGCCGCCCCAGGTACCAGTGATTATTGGGGTGTCATTAGGGGGTACTAGGAGGTGCCACTGTCACTGTGTGTCAGCTTTGAGCTGTGCTCTCAAACAACAAGCAGCGGAGCATGGCGTTTGCATACGGAATAAAATCGAATAGAATAAAAATCCCCCTCTCCTCCCTCCATATCTCCTCCCCTACCCCGCAGCAGCTCTAGGAGGGGGATGTGATTTGTGTCCAGAGAGAGAAGATGACAGTAAACGGCAGGTAAAGGGGGGGGGTATCAGCAGAATTTGAAGCCCTCTCTGCTTACTGCTGTTTAAAGTGGACCTTTCCTTAACCAGCACTGCAGTGATAGAAATTTGGCATTGAGCTGCCTGGCTCCTGGTGAGGCTGCGTGCGTGCAGGTCACACTCGGTCCGGCCAGTCAGGTGGTACTGAGTCTCAGTACCACCTGACTGGCTGAACCATGTGACACGCACGCAGCTGCCCACCCTTTCGTTAACATGGACTGTCACTCTATTCTAGACTGAACACCCACCAGGAAGGGAATCAAAGCCACGGTGTACCCTCTGGCAGTGGCACCCCACTGCTGACAAGATGGCTCCACGCACAGGCACAGCCGTGATCCTAACGTGGCCTGGAGGGACCACCTGCTGAGTCTGTACACAGTCCCTGCTGACTCTGCACACAGCCCTACCGCGGACGGAGGCCGGTAAATGTAGAATAAATAATTGCTGTGTGCTCATATACACTCGGTTTGCTGGGAGTTTTATTGCAGTGGATTCTGATGCACTCATACACACCACACATTGCATTGCTGGGAGTTTTATTGCCGTGGATTCTGATACGCTGACACACACCACATATTGCATTGCTGGGAGTTTTATTGCAGTGGATTCTGATGCACTCATACACACCACACATTGCATTGCTGGGAGTTTTATTGCTGTGGATTCTGATACGCTGACCCGCACATTGCATTACTGGGAGTTTTATTGCTGTGGATTCTGATACGCTGACACACACCACATATTGCATTGCTGGGAGTTTTATTGCAGTGGATTCTGATGCACTCATACACACCACACATTGCATTGCTGGGAGTTTTATTGCTGTGGATTCTGATACGCTGACCCGCACATTGCATTGCTGGGAGTTTTATTGCTGTGGATTCTGTGATACACACTGCATAGTACTGTGAGTTTTATTGCCTTGGAGCTCTGGGATACACTCATACACACTGCACATTACTCTGAGTTTTATTGCTGTGCAGTTCTGTGATACGCTCATATGCAGTGCACGTTTCTGTGGATTTTATTGTTCAACCAATTAGAGCGGCTGTGATCCAGTATACTTGACATGCGTGGCTGTTCTTTGTAAAAATACTTAAATAAAATTATGAAATGTTTAAATTCATCTCAATAGATACATTTGAAATGGTATACAAAATATACAAGTAGACACTTGGTATCCACTTTTAATATAAAGATAGGAAAAGGCGGAGCTCTAAAGAGGAAAAGGTGGAGCTTAAAGAGGAAGGGTGGGGATTAACCAGGAAGAGGTGTGCCCTTGACAGGAAGGGGTGCCTCAAATTTAAATTAGGGGGTGCACGAGTTTAGTCAGGCCTAGGGCAGCACAAAACCTAAATACACCACTGTCTGTCGCCTGTTACAATGTGCACATTCCTTTCCATCCTCTATGTTTCACAATGTATCTCTATCCCCTGCGGTAATTATTTGCCGGGCGTGTGGCGCTGGGCATCGCGGTGGCTCCCTCACATCTTACTGCCCTTATTTATCGTATACCGACACACGTGGCCACCAAACTCACCGTTACCATGTGCTGGAGGCAATAACATGTAACTTACACTTTGTGTATAATTCCTTTAAGCCGTCCTTGTAATTAATGTCAGGGAGGATTCCTGAGGAGTATTTACACCAGGCAGCTCCCCCCCGCCGGCCCTGGAGACCGGCCCCGGAGATTTACACGTTTAGCTTCAGGATGGTTTAACTCCGGCTTAAAGTCTCCAATAAACCAGTCCATCAGCACAGAAGCAGCACGCGCCGTGTGTCTGGATCCCGGCAGCCCAGAGGTGCGCTGCCTGTGTCAACTGCTATCATGTGCTGCAAAATGTGCCAATACTGTGTCCTGCTCCCGCCGACCTCATCAGCCTCGATCATTCACTTCATTCCGTCACGTGTGCGTCATGTATTTATACCAAACCTTTTTTACCATCAGATATCTGCAGGAAAAGAACACGTTACAGACTCCGGGCACCATTCTACCCCAGCCTCGAGCATTAACAAGTCACCTCTAAGTATAATGGCCCCACCCTACTGTTCCACTCGTTACTGATAATGGGCCCTAAACTATTCCACTCATTAATGATAAAAACTTCCCGGCTATTCCACACGTTACTGATACCAGGTCCTCTGCTATTCCACTCATTAATGATAAAAACTCCCCTGCTATTCCACTCGGTAATGATAAGGGCTCCTCTGCTATTCCACTCGGTAATGATAAGGGCTCCTCTGCTATTCCACTCATTAATGATAAGGGCTCCTCTGCTATTCCACTCGGTAATGATAAGGGCTCCTCTGCTATTCCACTCGGTAATGATAAGGGCTCCTCTGCTATTCCACTCATAATGATAAGGCTCCCTGCTATTCCACTCGGTAATGATAAGGGCTCCTCTGCTATTCCACTCGGTAATGATAAGGGCTCCTCTACTATTCCACTCGGTAATGATAAGGGCTCCTCTGCTATTCCACTCGGTAATGATAAGGGCTCCTCTGCTATTCCACTCGGTAATGATAAGGGCTCCTCTACTATTCCACTCGGTAATGATAAGGGCTCCTCTGCTATTCCTCTCATTAATGATAAGGGCTCCTCTGCTATTCCACTCGGTAATGATAAGGGCTCCTCTGCTATTCCTCTCATTAATGATAAGGGCTCCTCTGCTATTCCTCTCATTAATGATAAGGGCTCCTCTGCTATTCCACTCGGTAATGATAAGGGCTCCTCTACTATTCCACTCGGTAATGATAAGGGCTCCTCTGCTATTCCACTCGGTAATGATAAGGGCTCCTCTGCTATTCCTCTCATTAATGATAAGGGCTCCTCTGCTATTCCACTCATTAATGATAAGGGCTCCTCTGCTATTCCTCTCATTAATGATAAGGGCTCCTCTGCTATTCCACTCAGTAATGATAAGGGCTCCTCTGCTATTCCACTCGGTAATGATAAGGGCTCCTCTGCTATTCCACTCGGTAATGATAAGGGCTCCTCTGCTATTCCACTCGGTAATGATAAGGGCTCCTCTGCTATTCCACTCGGTAATGATAAGGGCTCCTCTGCTATTCCACTCGGTAATGATAAGGGCTCCTCTGCTATTCCACTCGGTAATGATAAGGGCTCCTCTGCTATTCCACTCAGTAATGATAAGGGCTCCTCTGCTATTCCACTCGGTAATGATAAGGGCTCCTCTGCTATTCCACTCATTAATGATAAGGGCTCCTCTGCTATTCCACTCGGTAATGATAAGGGCTCCTCTGCTATTCCACTCGTTAATGATAAGGGCTCCTCTACTATTCCACTCGGTAATGATAAGGGCTCCTCTGCTATTCCACTCGGTAATGATAAGGGCTCCTCTGCTATTCCTCTCATTAATGATAAGGGCTCCTCTGCTATTCCTCTCATTAATGATAAGGGCTCCTCTGCTATTCCACTCGGTAATGATAAGGGCTCCTCTGCTATTCCACTCGGTAATGATAAGGGCTCCTCTGCTATTCCACTCGGTAATGATAAGGGCTTCTCTGCTATTCCACTCAGTAATGATAAGGGCTCCTCTGCTATTCCACTCGGTAATGATAAGGGCTTCTCTGCTATTCCACTCGGTAATGATAAGGGCTCCTCTGCTATTCCACTCGGTAATGATAAGGGCTCCTCTACTATTCCACTCGGTAATGATAAGGGCTCCTCTGCTATTCCACTCATTAATGATAAGGGCTTCTCTGCTATTCCACTCGGTAATGATAAGGGCTCCTCTGCTATTCCACTCGGTAATGATAAGGGCTCCTCTACTATTCCACTCGTAATGATAAGGGCTCCTCTGCTATTCCACTCATTAATGATAAGGGCTTCTCTGCTATTCCACTCGGTAATGATAAGGGCTCCTCTGCTATTCCACTCGGTAATGATAAGGGCTCCTCTGCTATTCCACTCGTTAATGATAAGGGCTCCTCTACTATTCCACTCGGTAATGATAAGGGCTCCTCTGCTATTCCACTCGGTAATGATAAGGGCTCCTCTGCTATTCCACTCATTAATTATAAGGGCTCCTCTGCTATTCCACTCGGTAATGATAAGGGCTCCTCTGCTATTCCACTCGTTAATGATAAGGGCTCCTCTGCTATTCCACTCGGTAATGATAAGGGCTCCTCTGCTATTCCACTCGGTAATGATAAGGGCTCCTCTGCTATTCCTCTCATTAATGATAAGGGCTTCTCTGCTATTCCACTCATTAATGATAAGGGCTCCTCTGCTATTCCACTCGGTAATGATAAGGGCTCCTCTGCTATTCCACTTGGTAATGATAAGGGCTCCTCTGCTATTCCACTCGGTAATGATAAGGGCTCCTCTACTATTCCACTCGGTAATGATATGGGCTCCTCTGCTATTCCACTCGGTAATGATAAGGGCTCCTCTGCTATTCCACTCATTAATGATAAGGGCTCCTCTGCTATTCCACTCGGTAATGATAAGGGCTCCTCTGCTATTCCACTCGGTAATGATAAGGGCTCCTCTGCTATTCCACTCATTAATGATAAGGGCTCCTCTGCTATTCCACTCGGTAATGATAAGGGCTCCTCTGCTATTCCCTCGTTAATGATAAGGGCTCCTCTACTATTCCACTCGTAATGATAAGGGCTCCTCTGCTATTCCACTCGGTAATGATAAGGGCTCCTCTGCTATTCCACTCATTAATTATAAGGGCTCCTCTGCTATTCCACTCGGTAATGATAAGGTCCTCTGCTATTCCACTCGTTAATGATAAGGGCTCCTCTGCTATTCCACTCGGTAATGATAAGGGCTCCTCTGCTATTCCACTCGGTAATGATAAGGGCTCCTCTGCTATTCCTCTCATTAATGATAAGGGCTCCTCTGCTATTCCACTCATTAATGATAAGGGCTCCTCTGCTATTCCACTCGGTAATGATAAGGGCTCCTCTGCTATTCCACTTGGTAATGATAAGGGCTCCTCTGCTATTCCACTCGGTAATGATAAGGGCTCCTCTACTATTCCACTCGGTAATGATAAGGGCCCCTCTGCTATTCCACTCGGTAATGATAAGGGCTCCTCTGCTATTCCACTCGGTAATGATAAGGGCTCCTCTGCTATTCCACTCGGTAATGATAAGGGCTCCTCTGCTATTCCACTCATTAATGATAAGGGCTCCTCTACTATTCCACTCGGTAATGATAAGGGCTCCTCTGCTATTCCACTCGGTAATGATAAGGGCTCCTCTGCTATTCCACTCATTAATTATAAGGGCTCCTCTGCTATTCCACTCGGTAATGATAAGGGCTCCTCTGCTATTCCGCTCGGTAATGATAAGGGCTCTGTCATGGAACGGACATAGGGGCTCTGACCAGCGAGCCCCAGAACTAACAACCTGGGACATTTCAAAGACCTTTTTCTTTATTTCAGACTCTTTCGGTTTTGCGTGTTGAAATGAACAGTTATACCTTTTCTAGATGTGGTTTTATTGGTGTGATGTATTACCATGTATCCTGTATTGTATGAGTGTGGATTCAGATGTGTAATTGTGTGATGCATTTAAAGGGATTATATTTCCCCTTGGTTGCTAGGAGTGAAAGGCTGTGTTGAAATTCAATTGTATGCTAATTTCTGTGTACATTAGCTCTGTGTGTGTGTAATCTGATGATGCAAGCATGCCATTGTATGCAAATTGAGTTCCCATTCAAGTCTGGGCATGTCTCCTTTGTGTGTGAGATGTTTAAATGCGTGTCCCATTTTGAGTAAAAAGTCAGTTCAACTGCGTTTGACTTGAAGCATACAGCCCCGTTTGGTGTCGTCATTTCATCGCTAAAATCACAGTGCAGGAGACACTCTGCGGTCTCCTAGCTCCCCACTACGCAGAACGGGTCAACTTAATTCGACAGCACCATGTCGCCAAGTAACGCCAGGGTCATCTCAGGCCGCTCGAGACGCCGAATGCCGTGACACTTGTGACGGAATGGGTGTTGTCCGCCTGCGGGTGTGCTCCTATCTGCTCCTCCCACTGTGCTCACCGCCGACCCGACTACCGAGTGGCATGGCACTCGGCGTCTCGAGCGGCCTGGGGTGACCCTGGGGAAGGGTTGGCGGGCTATGGAGCGGGACCCCTGTATGAGACCAGCCCGACCACCGAGCGTCACGGCACTCGGCGTCTCGAGCAGCTGATCTACTGACCTCAGGAAAGATGAGACCGTCTGCTGAGTTAGCTGCTCTCATCTCATAGAGCCGGTTTACCCGTTCGGACGGGAAACGTTTCGGATTTCCTTCGGATGTATAGCGCTTCGATATACCGATGCGCGGGAGACGCGCCGCGTCGAGGCTTCGGATCGAGCCGCAGAGTCGAAGCGGGTACGAACTTTCGGGAAATAGGTGCGTGGAAGCGGCGCCGCAATTCCGATTCGAAGATGCGGAACTATTGTGGCTGCGGAGGTTCACTGCTCCGATGCGCGGGACGTCGCCACAGTGGTCAAAGAGTCGTACCTCGTGGGTGATGCGCACAGAGACTGCGAGGAGCCTCGTGTGGCGAATGATCAGAAAAGACACCAGGCGGAGCTGAATGTACAGGTTGAACTGACTTTACTGGGAACTTCACATATATTTATAAACAATCAAACATAAACAAGACAATGGAAACCCTGCCCGCCCCCCATGAGCCCATTGGCCCTTTCTCGAGGTGGAGTGCCTTGGTCCCGATTCGCATTGGTCGATTCGTAACCGGACGTTCCGAATCGGCCATTTTTCGATTCGGCCAATTCGACCGGATGTTCCGAATCGGCCATTTTACGATTCGGCCACTCCGACCGGATCCACGAGGCGATGGCAAATGGCGGCGAGCAAGCATACAATGGGGTTTAACATACGTTTCACAGTTATACATACAGGGGACACTTTTATTACATCACACAATAACAACCACATCTAGTAAAATAAAACAAGGTGTTCCTATGGTGCAACGGCACTTAGGAGTCCATAGTAACCCCCACATCATTAACGCTGTCCCTGGCTGAGGGTCCTGGGCTTTGCGGCCGAGCCTCTTGAGGCATTCCGTGACAACACTCGTTAGACGCCATCAAGAGGGGGTCAGATTGGAGCACACCCGCAGACGGATAACACCTCATTCCGTCACACTGGTGGCAGCGGTGGGATAGCTCTCTGCACCCCCAGAAGACCCTCATCATGGCAGCATATGCCAATTATAAACGGGACACACTGCGGGGCATGCTGGAGGACCGTGGAGGAACCGTGGGCTCAAAGAGCAAGGATGCCCTGGTCGAAGAATTGGCGGCCCTGGATCAGCAGACCAGGGACCTGCCCGCAACCTCACCACCGATCGTAGCTCAGGCGTCCAGCCCTGAAAACTCCTTACAGAGGAAGGTACAGCAGCGGGCAGCGGCTTGCGGAGCCGCGCCGACAGAAGCCACCTTCCAGAACTTCGTCCGGGACATCACCCATGAAACAGAGCAGGAGCGGGTGCGCCAACTTGAGATACGGCTGGCGGAAATCCAGTACCAACAGGGAGGAAACCCCAACTGGGAAAGACCAACGGCACAGAAGGTGCCCTTCCAAGCCTTCAAGAGCTTCAACGAGGCAGAGGAGGAAATAGAAAGTTTCCTCCAGGACTTTGAACGCTCGTGCCAACTACACAAGGTTCAACGGGCCACTTGGGTTGGGATCCTGGCGTGTAAACTAACAGGGCGGGCTGTGGAGGCCTACAGGACTGTCCCAGACGAAGAAGCCCGGGACTACGAACAGGTGAAACAAACCCTGCTGGCCCGTTTTGCCATCACCCGAAAAAAGAGCGGGATGAAATTCCCGACGGCCCCACGATACTACCCATGTGGAGTGGGCGCACCGGCTGCAACGGGACATGAAGACCTGGTTTGCCGGAAGCAAGGCTCGAACCCTCGAAGAAGTCACTCAGCTGTTCCTTCTCGAGCAGTTTTTCGACCACACCGCCCCGGCCGTGTGGGAGTGGGTGAGGGACAAGAAGCCCCAGACGGTGCAGCAAGCGGCCACCTGGGCCGATGAGTATACGGACACGCGCACGTCTCACAGGGGGGGAACGACCTCCACCCTCCCGATCCACCCTACCACCTCCCTGTGCCACACCCCCACCTCCCCGGCCGGAGCCAACAACATGCTGGCCCGCACCCCGGGTCCCAAACCGGGCCCCTTCCACGGCTACCATCCGTTGTTATGGGTGCGGCCAGATGGGCCACTACCGCCAGAACTGCCCCAACCAGCCGCCCCTTCCGCGGGGCCCCATCCGAGCCCCACCCGCGGCTCATTGTTACCAGGAGGAATCCCCATACTGGGACCCACAGGAGGAATGGGGGATGCTGCATGAGGCCGATCCCGTGCAGGCTGCATCCGCCGACAACCGCCAACACCACAGACAGGCGGTATGGATTAACGGGCGGGCCGCCGAAGGTCTCCGCGACTCCGGCGCTACCATCACGCTTGTCCGGCCTCACCTGATTCCCCGAAAGGACCGGCTGGACCGCACCGTCGCTGTTCGTGTAGCCAGAGGCAAGGTGCTCCGACTCGCTACCGCCCGAGTCCATTTGGATTGGGGGTCGGGGGAGGGATCCGTGCGGGTGGGGTTACTCGACCAACTACCGGCAGAAATCCTCCTGGGGAACGACCTGGGACGCTTGGTATCAGCCTACGCCACGGACGCGGCCGCCCCAGTGACCACCCGGCAACAAAGCCACCGGATCGACCAAGGCACTCCGGTCGGGACCCAGGTGAGACCAACCAGACCTCTCCGACCTCCCAAGCCTCCCAGACCTCCCCCCCCCGACCGGACGAACCCACATCTCCTACCCCGGACCACCCCCTCACGTGGAGCTCTCCAGCCACCCTCCGACACCAGACCCAGACTGACCCCACCCTAGAAAGGTACCGCGACCGGGCCGGCCAGGGTCCCGGCGACGGACGGGACGACAGCATTGAGTGGGAAGATGGGCTACTGTATCAGTACACCAATAGGGGAGACGCTCAGAAACCACGGGCTCCCCACAAACAGCTAGTAGTACCGCAGGCCCCCAGAAAGGAACTCCTGAGACTGGCCCACGACATTCCCCTCGCCGGCCATCTAGGAATGGCCAAGACCCGACACCGGTTAACCCGAGCATTCTTCTGGCCTCGCCTTAGTGAGGATGTCCGGGAGTACTGCCGCACCTGCCCGACCTGCCAGAAAACGGGGAAAACTGGGGACCACCCGAAAGTCCCCCTTCACCCCATGCCCATCATTCAAGAACCCTTTAGTCGGGTGGCGGTAGACATAATTGGTCCCTTACCCCGCCCCAGCGCAACCGGGAAGAGATATATTCTCACCGTGGTGGACTACGCCACCTGATACCCCGAGGCGGTGGCCCTGTCTAACATTCAGGCAGACACCGTCGCCGATGGCCTCCTACAGGTGTTCTCTAGGGTAGGATTTCCTCAGGAAATCTTGTCTGATCAGGGCTCCCAATTCACCGCTGAGCTAACCCAACAGCTCTGGCGTCTGTGCGGGGTTAAGGTGCTTCACAGCGCCCCATACCACCCGCAGACGAACGGGCTGTGCGAGCGGTTTAATGGGACCCTGAAACAGCTCATTCGCGCTTACACCCAAGAGAGGAAAGACTGGGAGAAATACCTACCCCACCTGTTATTTGCCTACCGGGAGGTCCCCAAGAGTCGACCGGGTTCTCCCCCTTCGAACTCCTGTACGGGCGATGGGTGCGAGGCCCCTAGACTTAGTCCGGGCGTAGTGGGAGGGGGGACAGGAAGCCGAAGGGCTCCCCGCCGTGAGTTACGTCCTGGAGCTCCGAGAGCGCTTGACCGAACTCACGGCGATGGTTCAGGGGAACATGCAGGCAGCCCAGGCCCAGCAGAAGGCATGGTACGACCGCTCTGCCCGCAGCCGCTCGTTTCTCGTGGGGCAGAAGGTCCTGGTGTTGAAACCACAGCGGCAGAACAAGCTGCAGGCGTCCTGGCAGGGCCCCTATCGGGTGGTCACCCAAGTGGGAGAGACCACCTACGTGGTTGTCAGCTGTACCGACACCAGGATCCAGCGGACGTTCCATGTCAATATGCTGAAGGCATACCACGAGCACCCCGAGACGGTATCTGCCATCTGCGCACCTGCGACCGAGGAGGCAGAACAGTTCCCACTGGTAGACCTCCCCGGGATAGACGGTCGGCCCTCAGGGGTGGAACAAGTGCAGCTAGGGGAAGGGTTGGGTCCCCATAAGCAGGAGCAGGCAGCTGCTCCAAGAGCGCCAGGAGCTCTTCTCCGCACTCCCTGGCTACACCAGCCGGGCCGTGCACCAGGTGGAAACCCCCGGCCAGCGTCCCCTTCGGCAACCGGCATACAGACTCCTGGAGGCAGTACGCGAATCCATGCGGGCTGAAATCCAGGAGATGCTGGAGCTGGGAGTTATCGAGCCCTCTGCCAGTCCATGGGCCTCGCCCGTAGTCCTGGTCCCCAAAAAGGATGGTACCACCCGGTTTTGTGTCGGCTACCGGAGGCTCAATGACTGCACTGTCACGGATGCTTACCCCATGCCCCGAGTCGACGAGCTGTTGGATCAGATCTCCCAGGGCCATTTCTTGACCACGGTAGATCTGTGCAAGGGGTACTGGCAGATTCCCCTTGCAGAGGAGGCGACCCCGAAGTCGGCCTTCATCACCCCGTTCGGCCTGTACCAGTTTCGGGTCATGCCGTTCGGGATGAAGAATGCCCCGGCCACTTTTCAGCAGTTGATCGATCGCCTCCTCGATGGCCTCCAGGAATTCGCTTGCGCGTACCTGGACAACATCGCCATCTACAGCCAGACTTGGGAGGAACACCTTCACCATCTGGGGGTGGTATTCGCTCGGATAAGGGACGCCAACCTGACCCTTAAACCCGCGAAGTGTAGGATAGGGATGTCCGAGGTACAGTACCTCGGCCACCGGGTGGGTCGGGGAACCCAGCGTCCAGAACCGGCCAAGATAGAAGCCATTCTGGAGTGGCCCACCCCCATCACCAAGACTCAGGTCCTCGCTTTCTTGGGCACGGCAGGGTACTACCGGAAATTCGTTCCCAACTATAGCGTCCTCGCCAAACCCCTGACCGACCTGACTAAGAAAACCCTGCCCCGCCAAGTCCTGTGGTCCCCGGAGTGCGAAACCGCCTTCCAACAACTGAAGACCGCCCTAACCCAAGCACCCCTCTTGGCAGCTCCCAATTATAACAAACGCTTCATTGTCCATACAGACGCATCGATGTTCGGACTGGGAGCCGTACTAAGCCAAGTGGGGGACGACGGGGGGGATCATCCGGTGGCTTTGATCAGCTGCAAACTCCTACCCCGGGAGGTGGGATACGCAGCGGTCGAGAAAGAATGTCTGGCCTTGGTTTGGACCCTGCGAAAGTTCCAGCCGTATGTGTACGGGCGGTCCTTCACCGTAATGACGGATCACAACCCCCTGGTGTGGCTCAACCGGGTGGCGGGGGAGAACGGCCGCCTGTTGCGGTGGAGCCTGGCCCTCCAACCTTTTACCTTTTCTATCCAATACTGGCCCGGGCCACAGAACGGGAATGCCGACGGTCTATCCCGGCAATCGGCGGGAACCCGGAGATCCAAGCTCCCCGACTTCCCCTATTTGACCCGTGTGGGTCCAACCGGGTCCGTCGGACTCGTTTGAAGGGGGGAGGAATGTCATGGAACGGACATAGGGGCTGTGACCAGCGAGCCCCAGAACTAACAGCCTGGGACATTTCAAAGACCTTTTTCTTTATTTGAGACTCTTTCGGTTTTGCGTGTTGAAATGAACAGTTATACCTTTTCTAGATGTGGTTTTATTGGTGTGATGTATTACCATGTATCCTGTATTGTATGAGTGTGGATTCAGATGTGTAATTGTGTGATGCATTTAAAGTAGGGATGTGCGTTTCGGGTTTCGGAATTTCGGAATTTTCACGAAATTTCCCGATTCGTGTTTTCGGATGCGGCCGAATTTCCGAAAAATTTTAGATCCGAAATTTTCAGATCCGAAATGTTTTCCAAGCCGAAATGAAATATTTTCGGATTTTTCGAATGGGCTTGAAATGTGTCAAACGAGGAGAACAGATGTTCCAAAAAACGAAAATTTTCCGAAAAACGAAAATTTTCCGAAAAACGAAAATTTTTCGAAAAACGAAAATTTTGTAAAAACGAAAATTTTGTAAAAACGAAAATTTTCTGAAAAACGAAACTTTTTCGAAAACACGAAAAGTCGATACAAAAAACGGACAAAATGACACGAAAAATACGAAAAATGGTCTATATTCCGAAAAATGTGCAATTCCGAAAAACGAAAATTTCCGAAATTACGAAAAGTCGATACAAAAACCGAGCACAGTGACACGAAAATAAGAAAAATGGTCAAATTCCGAAAAAAAAATGTACCCGAAAAACGGGCCGAACCGAATCGAAACCGAAATCGGTCGAAACGAGCCGAATCGAAAAGTTTAAAAATCCGAAAAATCGAACCGAATCGAACCGAAAAAAAAATCGGTGCACAAGCCTAATTTAAAGGTATTATATTTCCCCTTGGTTGCTAGGAGTGAAAGGCTGTGTTGAAATTCAATTGTATGCTAATTTCTGTGTACATTAGCTCTGTGTGTGTGTAATCTGATGATGCAAGCATGTCATTGTATGCAAATTGAGTTCCCATTCAAGCCTGGGCATGTCTCCTTTGTGTGTGAGATGTTTAAATGCGTGTCCCTTTTGAGTAAAGAGTCAGTTCAACTGCGTTTGACTTGAAGCATACAGCCCCGTTTGGTGTCGTCATTTCATCGCTAAAATCACAGTGCAGGAGACACTCTGCGGTCTCCTAGCTCCCCACTACGCAGAACGGGTCAAATTAATTCAGCAGCACCATCTCGCCAAGTAATGCCAGGGTCATCTCAGGCCGCTCGAGACGCCGTGTGCCGTGACACTCGTTAGTCGGGCCTGACGCCATCAAGAGGGGTCAGATTGGAGCACACCCGCAGACGGATAACACCTCATTCTGTCACAGGCGCCTCTGCTATTCCACTCGTTAATGATAAGGGCTTCTCTGCTATTCCACTCATTAATGATAAGGGCTCCTCTGCTATTCCACTCGGTAATGATAAGGGCTCCTCTGCTATTCCACTCGGTAATGATAAGGGCTCCTCTGCTATTCCACTCGGTAATGATAAGGGCTCCTCTGCTATTCCACTCGGTAATGATAAGGGCTCCTCTACTATTCCACTCGTTAATAATAAGGGCTCCCCTACTATTCCACTCGTTAATGAGGTGCCTATGGGTTCTGTATTGGCGAGCGGTGTCTGCGAGTTCTATGTTGGCTAATACTAGTGATTCCTGCAGGTTCTGGGTTGGTGGTGGTGAGCGGTGTGTCCGCGGGTTCTCTGCTGGTGGTGGTGAGCGGTGTGTCCGCGGGTTCTCTGTTGGTGGTGGTGAGCGGTGTGTCCGCGGGTTCTCTGTTGGTGGTGGTGCGCGGTGTGTCCGCGGGTTCTCTGTTGGTGGTGGTGAGCGGTGTGTCCGCGGGTTCTCTGTTGGTGGTGGTGAGCGGTGTGTCCGCGGGTTCTCTGTTGGTGGTGGTGCGCGGTGTGTCCGCGGGTTCTCTGTTGGTGGTGGTGCGCGGTGTGTCCGCGGGTTCTCTGTTGGTGGTGGTGAGCGGTGTGTCGCGGGTTCTCTGTTGGTGTGGTGAGCGGTGTGTCGCGGGTTCTCTGTTGGTGGTGGTGCGCGGTGTGTCCGCGGGTCTCTGTTGGTGGTGGTGAGCGGTGTGTCCGCGGGTTCTCTGTTGGTGGTGGTGAGCGGTGTGTCCGCGGGTTCTCTGTTGGTGGTGGTGAGCGGTGCCCATCGTTTCTGTGTTTACCTGGAAGAAGTTCTTACAGGAAGTGAATGTGTGGAGGTGAGGGATGCCGGGCCCGGAGAATGGTTACCGCAGGGCAGGAAGGATTGCTGATCCTCCACGTGTTACAGAGAGTCATCACGTGTGGAAATTTCCAGTCTTGAAATTGGGACATTGAACCCGGCAGCGGAGCCACCCTGATCATACCTTACCATAAAGGGAAGCTGCGACGCAGTGACCTTGGGAAACCTGTGTGTCGTGTCCCGCATCCAGTCTGTCCGTCAGCACGTTTACAGCTGTGTCACCTGAAGGAAGAGGAATCGTGTCACATCTCTCTCCATGTCAGAAAGTGCAGCGTGAAGTTATACTCACAGGTTTGTATAAAGCGCTGATTCCCGAGATACAAACGAGCGCAAAAACACAACAAATCTCACCAGCACTTTATCCATGATACTTTATAACCGGAAATGCCGGGGAAGCTTCTTCTGCACCAGAGACGGCAATCCCGACCAATGTTTTAACGTTCTCCACAAGGTAACCCAGAGCTGGACCGTCTCTTTATGGTGGCTAGAGAAGTGCCAGCTCTATCCTCCTAGAGGCCGAAATGATGCCAGGAGGTTCTGTGTCTTCCGTGCATGTCCAGCGCATGCCTCGCAGTAACGGGCCCGGCGAGTTCTCATAACAAGTCTGTGACATTGAGGCGCAGGGGGCGGAGCTATAACACACTGGGTCTAGGAGGAACCACTAACAAGACACCCGCACACCCTGACTATATGGAGGAGCCCCTAAAAACACACCCGCACACCCTGAATATATGGAGGAACCCCTAAAAACACACCCACACACCCTGAATATATGGAGGAACCACTAACAAGACACCCGCACACCCTGAATATATGGAGGAACCACTAACAAGACACCCGCACACCCTGAATATATGGAGGAACCACTAACAAGACACCCACACACCCTGAATATATGGAGGAACCACTAACAAGACACCCACACACCCTGAATATATGGAGGAACCCCTAAAAACACACCCGCACACCCTGAATATATGGAGGAACCCCTAAAAAGACACCCACACACCCTGAATATATGGAGGAACCCCTAAAAACACACCCGCACACCCTGAATATATGGAGGAACCCCTAAAAACACCCACACACCCTGAATATATGGAGGAGCCCCTAAAAACACACCCGCACACCCTGAATATATGGAGGAGCCCCTAAAAACACACCCGCACACCCTGAATATATGGAGGAGCTCCTAAAAACACACCCGCACACCCTGAATATATGGAGGCGCCACTAAAAACACACCCGCACACCCTGAATATATGGAGGAACCCCTAAAAACACACCCTGAATATATGGAGGAGCCCCTAAAAACACACCCGCACACCCTGAATATATGGAGGAGCCCCTAAAAACACACCCTGAATATATGGAGGAGCCCCTAAAACACCCACACACCCTGAATATATGGAGGAACCCCTAAAAACACACCCTGAATATATGGAGGAACCCCTAAAAACACACCCGCACACCCTGAATATATGGAGGAACCCCTAAAAACACACCCACACACCCTGAATATATGGAGGAACCCCTAAAAACACACCCACACACCCTGAATATATGGAGGAGCCCCTAAAAACACACCCGCACCCCTGAATATATGGAGGAGCCCCTAAAAACACACCCGCACACCCTGAATATATGGAGGAACCCCTAAAAACACACCCGAACACCCTGAATATATGGAGGAGCCCCTAAAAACACACCCGCACACCCTGAATATATGGAGGAGCCCCTAAAAACACACCCTGAATATATGGAGGAACGCCTAAAAACACCCGCACACCCTGAATATATGGAGGAGCCCCTAAAAACACACCCTGAATATATGGAGGAGCCCCTAAAAACACACCCACACACCCTGAATATATGGAGGAACCCCTAAAAACACACCCGCACACCCTGAATATATGGAGAAACCCCTAAAAACACACCCGCACACCCTGAATATATGGAGGAGCCCCTAAAAACACACCCACACACCCTGAATATATGGAGGAACCCCTAAAAACACACCCGCACACCCTGAATATATGGAGGAGCCCCTAAAAACACACCCACACACCCTGAATATATGGAGGAACCCCTAAAAACACACCCGCACACCCTGAATATATGGAGGAACCCCTAAAAAGACATCCGCACACCCTGAATATATGGAGGAACCCCTAAAAACACCCACACACCCTGAATATATGGAGGAACCCCTAAAAACACACCCACACACCCTGAATATATGAAGGAGCCCCTCAAAGAGGGATGGAGGAATTGTGGTCCATATTGTTTGTAGGGGCCCCTGGGTGGTAGTGGTGGACAGACCCTCCTCGAGCTTTGAATGATTTTTAGGGTCTGTTGGGGGGCAGCTTCCTGTTCCTTTTCACCCGGATGTTTGCGCTGCCAGTGAGTCCTGTCGGCCGGGGAGTTCTTGCTCAGCGCTTGGCATGTTCTTCAGAGGTTTGCTCTTTGGAAACGCTTGACATGAAGCAGATCTGAGCCAGGTTTGGAAATGAAGAAATAGTTTGGAAAACACTTTGACTTGAAGTGGTCACCAAACATGATGGAGTGCGCTGGGGGCGGGCTGTCAGGACACGTATATATGAAGATTACTTCTCTCTGCCGCAGCTGGACTCGCGGTTGTGGCGTGTCAGAGGGGGAGTGCGGTACGTGTGATTTCACCAGATGAAAAACATCAACTCATATCAGAGCAAAATGGGTCATTCGCATCATGTCCAAACCTCCCGAGGCCACAATCACCTCCGCCTTCCCTCAGTATGATGCTTAAAACCTCACAGGGGACTTTACTAATTATCTGGAATTAACTAATAACTGTTTGTGTGCCAGAGCCCGAGAGCAGGAGGGTAAAATCTCAAAAGATCATGCGCCAAGACTTGGAAAAAGAAGATTTCACCTACAACAGGATAAGGTTCCTCATAGTAAAAAGATGTGGATTTGTCTGTTTAGCGAGAGTCAAAAAGCCCCCAATCATGCCCCTAGTCTTGGAGCCACTGAATCAGTTCCCATTGTCCTTTCGGGGCCCCTGCACAACCCCGTATACACGATTCTCACTGCGTGGGGTTTATGGATTCCTGGAGCCGGTATCACTGAGCAGCTCGA
Organism: Leptobrachium leishanense; assembly: GCA_009667805.1. Taxonomy (NCBI): domain Eukaryota; kingdom Metazoa; phylum Chordata; class Amphibia; order Anura; family Megophryidae; genus Leptobrachium; species Leptobrachium leishanense. The sequence continues at coordinate 29,785 of RXON01004050.1, read as the reverse complement.
AGTATTCCAGCCGGGGTAGAGTCAGGAACAGGAAGCCGCTAAGGGTGTATTGGCTCGCGCTCCCTGCCACTATCAGGGTCAGCCGGGGCCCTGATCTGGTTAAAGAAGCATTTTAGCAGCTGAGACCATTCTCTCCTGCCAAATGTACAGAGCCGCCCCGATACTACAAACTGCACATTCTTTAGGGGTCACATTAGGGGGTGATTGGTTTCTGCTGTTCTGTGCATGGAGTGAGGATTGATATCAGGTTACAGAGTGTATTACGTAATGTGAGCTTTGCTGCAGTTACTGGGAGACAGAATCTCCACACAGTAAGACCAATCCCTGTTAGACTCTCTTTCTTGGGTATACATTGTGGTGTTTGGTAAAATCCAGTGATGTGTACTCGTATCCCAATGTATCGGCTTGCAGACCCCCCCACTTTATCTCGGCCCCCTCACAGTGTTTGTTACTCCTGTATCTTTTGTCTGTTCAGGGTTTGGTCACACCTTGAAAATGTTGGTGAGTTTCTGCTCCACGTATCACTATGTGTCTGACCCTGTCCTCTCACCCCATTACTTTACCACCACGTCCAGTGCCCGGCTGCGGCCACCCACCATGTCTCTTTATATCCTTCTCCTGGTGACATCTATAGTGTCCTCCCCCTCCTCGCCTTCCGAGTGTCCTCGCCTTCCGAGTGTCCTCCCCCTCCTCGCCATACCTGAGTGTCCTCCCCCTCCTCGCCTTCCTGAGTGTCCCCCTCCTCGCCTTCCTGAGTGTCCTCCCCCTCACCTTCCCGAGTGTTCTCCCTCCTCCTCGCCTTCCCGAGTGTCCTCCCCTCCTCGCCTTCCCGAGTGTCCTCCCTCCTCCTAGCCTTCCGAGTGTCCTCCCTCCTCCTCGCCTTTCGAGTGTCCTCCCCCTCCTTGCCTTCCCGAGTGTCCTCCTTCCTCCTCGCCTTCCCGAGTGTCCTCCCTCCTCCTCGCCTGCCCGAGTGTCCTCACCCCTCCTCGCCTTCCCGAGTGTCCTCCCCCTCCTCGCCTTCCCGAGTGTCCTCCCTCCTCCTCACCTTCCGAGTGTCCTCCCTCCTCCTCGCCTTCCGAGTGTCCTCCCTCCTCCTCGCCTTTCGAGTGTCCACCCTCCTCCTCACCTTCCCGAGTGTCCTCCCTCCGATCCTCGCCTTCCCGAGTGTCCTCCTTCCTCCTCGCCTTCCCGAGTGTCCTCCCTCCTCCTCGCCTTCCCGAGTGTCCTCCTTCCTCCTCGCCTTCCCGAGTGTCCACCCTCCTCCTCACCTTCCCGAGTGTCCTCCCTCCTCCTCGCCTTCCGAGTGTCCTCCTTCCTCCTCGCCTTCCCGAGTGTCCTCCCTCCTCCTCGCCTTCTCGAGTGTCCTCCCTCCTCCTCGCCTTCCCGAGTGTCCTCCCCCTCCTCGCCTTCCAAGTGTCCTCCCTCCTCCTCGCCTTCCCGAGTGTCCTCCCTCCTCCTTGCCTTCCGAGTGTCCTTCCTCCTCCTCGCCTTCCGAGTGTCCTCCCTCCTCCTTGCCTTCCGAGTGTCCTCCCTCCTCCTCGCCTTCCCGAGTGTCCTCCCTCCTCCTTGCCTTCCGAGTGTCCTCCCTCCTCCTCGCCTTCCGAGTGTCCTCCCCCCTCCTCGCCTTCCGAGTGTCCTCCCTCCTCCTCGCCTTCCGAGTGTCCTCCCTCCTCCTCGCCTTCCCTAGTGTCCTCCCCCTCCTCGCCTTCCCAAGTGTCCTCCCCCCTCCTCGCCTTCCCTAGTGTCCTCCCTCCTCCTCGCCTTCCCGAGTGTCCTCCCCCCTCCTCGCCTTCCGAGTGCCCTCCCTCCTCCTCGCCTTCCCGAGTGTTCTCCCCCCTCCTCGCCTTCCGAGTGCCCTCCCTCCTCCTCGCCTTCCCTAGTGTCCCCCCCTCCTCGCCTTCCCGAGTGTCTCCCTCCTCCTCCTCGCCTTCCCAAGCGTCCTCCCCCTCCTCGCCTTCCGAGTGTCCTCCCTCCTCCTCGCCTTCCGAGTGTCCTCCCTCCTCCTCGCCTTCCGAGTGTCCTCCCTCCTCCTCGCCTTCCCTAGTGTCCTCCCCCTCCTCGCCTTCCCAAGTGTCCTCCCCCTCCTCGCCTTCCCGAGTGTCCTCCCCCCTCCTCGCCTTCCCTAGTGTCCTCCCCCCTCCTCGCCTTCCCGAGTGTCCTCCCCCCTCCTCGCCTTCCCTAGTGTCCTCCCTCCTCCTCGCCTGCCCGAGTGTCCTCCCTCCTCCTCGCCTTCCGAGTGTACTCACGCCTCCTCACCTTCCCGAGTGTCCTCCCCCTCCTCGCCTTCCCGAGTGTCCTCCCCCTCGCCTGCCACGTCTGGCTGTCAATCAGCTCGTGCTGGGCAGCAGCTCTCAGTGCAGTTCTGACCAGCCAGTGGCTCTGAGGAAGCAATAAGACGAGTTCACTTAAGAGCAGAAGGAACGTCTGTGAGAGTGGATGTTCCTTCCACTGTGACGCCCGTCTGGCCGCCTCGCTGAGCGCAGTTACTGCCTCCTATAGAGGCTTGCGCTTTGCAGCCCCGTCTGACGTCTGTCCTAGCTCTTTGACGGGGAGGATCTAAACACGCCTGGTGTAGCGCGCACAACTAGTGTGCATGTATGTTACACCGTGTGACCCTCCCCATGGAGCTGTCAGTGAGCTGTGACGGACACAGGGAGAAGGGGTCTCACGGACACACAGGAGCCTGAAAGTGGAAGCACTGAGCGACATTCGATTGGCTGAATGTGTGAGCGAGGGCCTGTTCCCTGACAGCGACGCTTCCACACGGGACATCACATGTCAGATGCTGCCGCCGGGTTAAACACACAGGGTCCGTTCAAGTTATTTTTTAGTATCCCCCCCCGGATTTAATCTGCACGTGCCTCTAATTGTCATTCAGCTTAACATGACTCACATTTGCAGCTGCATGTCAGTTACTTCAAAGCGAAGCCCCTTTCATGCGATTTCCCTCTGTAGATCCACGCAGGCTGGAAGGACGAAGTGGACAAAAAATCCAACAATGGCCTCAGGGCGTCCATATGTCACACCTTGCGCTGTGATAGGGATAGACAGACGGACGTATAGACATAGAGCCAGCGCTGGGATAATCTCTGTACCCCGTGCAGGTTTTATCAGGCTGTATACAGTGTGTTTGTGTGTATTGTTATGTGTGTGTCATGCTGTGTAATGCAGGGCTGTGCAATCAGACACGTATGTGCACGCGTACACGTTCACCTCGTATGCACAGAATATCCTCATTTTCCTAAGTAAGCAGTGACAGGAGATCCAGGGACTTTCCGTCCGCTCGCCCGAAGCTCACGTTCACCAAGAAATAGCGAAGAGATGTGTGTGAGGCGTGTGAGGCGTGTGTGTGAGGCGTGTGTGTGATGTGTGGTTTAACAGGTTGGATTGTGAAACTGTTCCCAATTAATCCAGGCGTATTAATCCAGGCATAACTCTGCCTGCTTCTACGGAGGCTCAAGCCACCACGGCCACACCAATTGAAGGGATCATGGTGTCTGCCCCCCCTAATCTGTGACCGCTATTAGTGAGTTATGGGACCGTCATTTAAACCACAGCAGCCGGACGTGAAGAGGAGCCCCTCGGCATCTGGTGGAAAAAAGCAAATTATAACTCAATAACAGGGTGGTGGTCACCACGGGGCAATAACTGCCCCCCTCCTCACCATTTCTAGTATAGAAACATAGAAAATGTCGGCAGATAAGAACCTTTTCGGCCCATCTAGTCGCCCAATTACATGGATACTTTACCTGGATTTATCTTTTGTTTAGGATAGCCTTATGCCTATCCCATGCTTGCTTAAATTCAATCACTGTTTTGGCCTCTACCACTTCTACTGGAAGGCTGTTCCATGTATCCACCACCCTCTCAGTAAAATAATGCTTCCTGATGTTACTTTTAAACCTTTGCCCCTCTAATCTAAGACTATGTCCTCTTGTTTTGCTACTTTGTTTCCTTTTAAATATACTCCCTTCCTCTACCTTGTGGATTCCCTTTACGTATTTAAATGTTTCTATCATATCGTATCCCTATTGTTTCCCTCACCCAGCACACACAGGCAGGGTTATGCAAAGAGAGCCGACCTGGCCCCGAAATGTAACCGGACACTGAAATTCACGGTACAGTTACCTTTCCTGGCCATTTGGCTATCCAGAGAGCAGGCAGTTCACCAAATCCTGGCGAATTGCCTGCACATACAGTGCCTGTTCGGTGCCTGTTCGAGGGCAGTGAATCCCCATAGAGAAGCACTGCTTCGGCTATTCAGAGAACACAAACCAGCAGTGAAAAGTTGGCGAATTGCCCTGCTGTTCAGTGGTTTCATGCGGCAGATTTATTCAGGCGAATCCCATAGGCTTCAATGTTAAAAAATATTCCCGTTTTAATTCAATATATAATAAACCGCCTATTATTTTATTCTGCAGCAAAAAGTCTATTTATCCATAGATTTTTTAGGATCTTTTAGGCATTTTTTGGCAAACTTTTTTTCCGTTTATTCTTTTAAATCGTTTTTTCTGTAACAGCCCTTTTTATTATCATTCATATGATTTTATGTGTAAATTCCAGACATTTTCGTTCAGTTGTTTTTTTGCAAACAGCGTTTCAAACTTTCAAGCATACTCCTTTTTTTTTTTCACCTCGTTAGTCTACGTGTCGGCTTTTCCGGCGGCTGCTCTGCATGGTGATCGGCAGCTAGTCGGGTTTTTTCCAGCATGTTCGGCGTGGTTATTTCAGCTGTTTCTGCGGGTTTCGGCAAGTGTTCGGTGGGTTTGCGGCGAGTTTTCCCTGCACTACGGGGGGCCTGCGGTGTTATTCGAGAGAAAGACTAATTAGGAATGAAGTGAGGTTTAAGAATTATCCCTGTATTACACAAGAGTGAAAGGGAGTGAGTTCCCTTTGTTCTATGGGATCAGGCATGGGCGCCTTTGTTTTATGAGCTGAAACATGGCTCTTTGTGATTGGCTACAATGGGGAGATAAACAATGGAAAAGGAGGGGGAAGGGAGGATACAAGAGGCAGGGCGTGGGACTTTTTTGCTATTGCAGTAATTTTTCTTTTACTCCCACCCAACCCACCCTGTTTTGTTTTCTCTTTCATAGATGCTGGTTCTCTACAACGTCGGAAGGTCCACACAGCAGAAGCACCATGGATAGGGGCAATGGAGTGGTGATTTCACCACTCATGCAAGACCGCCCGTGGTTTCCCATATGGAAATATGCCATGATGCATGAACCCGGTTCGTGGTTTATACGGCCACGTCTGGAGGATTGTCTAAATATGGACATGGTTAGTCTACCTATTCCATGAAGTTATACACCATGTTACATGAAGCCAGCCTGTGGTTTTTGAACGGCCAAGGTTGGGGGATTGTTCTTTGATTAAAAGCATGGTTTAGAGCAGGGATCTCAAACTCACGGCCCCCCAGATGTTTTTGCCTACAAGTCCCAGAATTCTTTGAATGCATTAGATGGCTAGGGAATCATGGGAGCTGTAGTTCAGAAACATCAGGGGGGCCAGAGTTTGAGATCCCTGGTTTAGAGCAATTATTATCGATCAGATAGTATCCCAAGTGGCTTGAAGACAGTTGGTGGTTTTTTATGGCCACAACTGGGTGGATGGCGCTTAAATTGGGTACTTTACCATGTGGCAGGAAGCCAGCTGGTGGTTTGTTCGGCCACAGCTGGGGGGATTGCGCTTTAAGATGGACATGGTTTAGGTTAGGGATGAGCGGTGAAATAGGCGGCCTGGCACGTGGAGGGCGATAGTGGGGGGAGGGTCTGCAGGGTACGGGGTGAGTTGTGGTTTCATACGGCCAGGCTCAGGTGCCTTCCTGGTTTGCAGATCCTCTCGGCCTGCTATCTGCCATAAAAATACACTGAGCAGACGTGTGGTCATCCTGCTTAGCCACGTGGGGCGCTATTTTTGGGCAATGCTTGTGGTGCATTGCAGTTGCCAGTGTTATCTGGCTGCCAGTGTTATCTGGTGTAGCGTATTTGGCATACGACGATCGATAATAATAAATCTGCCTTAGAGGCAAAGAATTTGGCCTTAAGTAATAAAAGACCTTTTCAAAATGCCAATACTTTGTTGTGTTTTCATTTACGGGAAAAGGGAGGGGGGAGGGGGGGGAGGGGCGGGCGGGTGGGCCTTTTGTCTTGTGGGGTTAGTAGGTTTAAGAAGGTAACTTACATGGGAGAAGGGTAAGAAGAGGATAGGGGTATAATTCTTATGATGAATACACCGCAGGGTCGGCAAACTAGTATTGCCGAATTGCCCCGAAGTGCAGGGAACGAAAAGTCACCTTTTTGAATCTCTTTGAATAACCCTGTGGGTTACTCTGGAAGCCTGGAATAGTAAGTCTCTCAATGATATTGATTAGGAAAGAAAACACCTAATGCAAGAAGGAGGTAACCCGTAAATATAAATATATGTCAATGTCTAGGTGTACAAGCAGTGCATAAGGTAAAAACCGAACCTTTAATCAGAAAAACAAGTAAAAATCCCTCACTATGAGCGGAGATGTCAGCCAAATGGTTCCAAGTGAAAGAGCAACAGTGTAACAAAAATGATGAGAAGCCAGTGAATGAAAAAAAGCACAAAAACGTGTAACAAAGAAAACAATATAAAAAAGTCAATTCCCTGAGTACACTGGATTGTCAAGGGGAAAAAAAACCCCATCCTAAAGGAACAGAATCCGTCACAACCCGATCCTAAAGGAACAGAATCCGTCACAACCCGATCCTAAAGGAACAGAATCCGTCAAACCCGATCCTAAAGGAACAGAATCCGTCACAACCCGATCCTAAAGGAACAGAATCCGTCACAACCCGATCCTAAAGGAACAGAATCCGTCACAACCCGATCCTAAAGGAACAGAATCCGTCACAACCCGATCCTAAAGGAACAGAATCCGTCACAACCCGATCCTAAAGGAACAGAATCCGTCACAACCCGATCCTAAAGGAACAGAATCCGTCACAACCCGATCCTAAAGGAACAGAATCCGTCACAAACCGGATCCTAAAGGAACAGAATCCGTCACAACCCGATCCTAAAGGAACAGAATCCGTCACAACCCGATCCTAAAGGAACAGAATCCGTCACAACCCGATCCTAAAGGAACAGAATCCGTCACAACCCGATCCTAAAGGAACAGAATCCGTCACAACCCGATCCTAAAGGAACAGAATCCGTCACAACCCGATCCTAAAGGAACAGAATCCGTCACAACCCGATCCTAAAGGAACAGAATCCGCCACAACCCGATCCTAAAGGAACAGAATCCGTCACAACCCGATCCTAAAGGAACAGAATCCGTCACAACCCGATCCTAAAGGAACAGAATCCGTCACAACCCGATCTAAAGGAACAGAATCCGTCACAACCCGATCCTAAAGGAACAGAATCCGTCACAACCCGATCCTAAAGGAACAGAATCCGTCACAACCCGATCCTAAAGGAACAGAATCCGTCACAACCCGATCCTAAAGGAACAGAATCCGTCACAACCCGATCCTAAAGGAACAGAATCCGTCACACCCGATCCTAAAGGAACAGAATCCGTCACAACCCGATCCTAAAGGAACAGAATCCGTCACAACCCGATCCTAAAGGAACAGAATCCGTCACAACCCGATCCTAAAGGAACAGAATCCGTCACAACCCGATCCTAAAGGAACAGAATCCGTCACAACCCGATCCTAAAGGAACAGAATCCGTCACAACCCGATCCTAAAGGAACAGAATCCGTCACAACCCGATCCTAAAGGAACAGAATCCGTCACAACCCGATCCTAAAGGAACAGAATCCGTCACAACCCGATCCTAAAGGAACAGAATCCGTCACAACCCGATCCTAAAGGAACAGAATCCGTCACAACCGATCCTAAAGGAACAGAATCCGTCACAACCCGATCCTAAAGGAACAGAATCCGTCACAACCCGATCCTAAAGGAACAGAATCCGTCACAACCTGATCCTAAAGGAACAGAATCCGTCACAACCCGATCCTAAAGGAACAGAATCCGTCACAACCCGATCCTAAAGGAACAGAATCCGTCACAACCCGATCCTAAAGGAACAGAATCCGTCACAACCCGATCCTAAAGGAACAGAATCCGTCACAACCCGATCCTAAAGGAACAGAATCCGTCACAACCCGATCCTAAAGGAACAGAATCCGTCACAACCCGATCCTAAAGGAACAGAATCCGTCACAACCCGATCCTAAAGGAACAGAATCCGTCACAACCCGATCCTAAAGGAACAGAATCCGTCACAACCCGATCCTAAAGGAACAGAATCCGTCACAACCCGATCCTAAAGGAACAGAATCCGTCACAACCCGATCCTAAAGGAACAGAATCCGTCACAACCCGATCCTAAAGGAACAGAATCCGTCACAACCCACGATCCTAAAGGAACAGAATCCGTCACACCCGATCCTAAAGGAACAGAATCCGTCACAACCCGATCCTAAAGGAACAGAATCCGTCACAACCCGATCCTAAAGGAACAGAATCCGTCACAACCCGATCCTAAAGGAACAGAATCCGTCACAACCCGATCCTAAAGGAACAGAATCCGTCAACCCGATCCTAAAGGAACAGAATCCGTCACACCCGATCCTAAAGGAACAGAATCCGTCACAACCCGATCCTAAAGGAACAGAATCCGTCACAACCCGATCCTAAAGGAACAGAATCCGTCACAACCCGATCCTAAAGGAACAGAATCCGTCACAACCCGATCCTAAAGGAACAGAATCCGCCACAAACCGATCCTAAAGGAACAGAATCCGTCACAACCCGATCCTAAAGGAACAGAATCCGTCACAACCGATCCTAAAGGAACAGAATCCGTCACAACCCGATCCTAAAGGAACAGAATCCGTCACAACCCGATCCTAAAGGAACAGAATCCGTCACAACCCGATCCTAAAGGAACAGAATCCGTCACAACCCGATCCTAAAGGACAGAATCCGTCACAACCCGATCCTAAAGGAACAGAATCCGTCACAACCCGATCCTAAAGGAACAGAATCCGTCACAACCCGATCCTAAAGGAACAGAATCCGTCACAACCCGATCCTAAAGGAACAGAATCCGTCACAACCCGATCCTAAAGGAACAGAATCCGTCACAACCCGATCCTAAAGTAACAGAATCCGTCACAACCCGATCCTAAAGGAACAGAATCCGTCACAACCCGATCCTAAAGGAACAGAATCCGTCACAACCCGATCCTAAAGGAACAGAATCCGTCACAACCCGATCCTAAAGGAACAGAATCCGTCACAACCCGATCCTAAAGGAACAGAATCCGTCACAACCCGATCCTAAAGGAACAGAATCCGTCACAACCCGATCCTAAAGGAACAGAATCCGTCACAACCCGATCCTAAAGGAACAGAATCCGTCACAACCCGATCCTAAAGAACAGAATCCGTCACAACCCGATCCTAAAGGAACAGAATCCGTCACAACCCGATCCTAAAGGAACAGAATCCGTCACAACCCGATCCTAAAGGAACAGAATCCGTCACAACCCGATCCTAAAGGAACAGAATCCGTCACAACCCGATCCTAAAGGAACAGAATCCGTCACAACCCGATCCTAAAGGAACAGAATCCGCCACAACCCGATCCTAAAGGAACAGAATCCGTCACAACCCGATCCTAAAGGAACAGAATCCGTCACAACCCGATCCTAAAGGAACAGAATCCGTCACAACCCGATCCTAAAGGAACAGAATCCGTCACAACCCGATCCTAAAGGAACAGAATCCGTCACAACCCGATCCTAAAGGAACAGAATCCGTCACAACCTGATCCTAAAGGAACAGAATCCGCCACAACCCGATCCTAAAGGAACAGAATCCGTCACAACCCGATCCTAAAGGAACAGAATCCGTCACAACCCGATCCTAAAGGAACAGAATCGTCACAACCCGATCCTAAAGGAACAGAATCCGCCACAACCCGATCCTAAAGGAACAGAATCCATCAACAACTGATCCTAAAGGAACAGAATCCGTCACAACCTGATCCTAAAGGAACAGAATCCGTCACAACCGATCCTAAAGGAACAGAATCCGCCACAACCTGATCCTAAAGGAACAGAATCCGTCACAACCCGATCCTAAAGAACAGAATCCGTCACAACCCGATCCTAAAGGAACAGAATCCGTCACACCCCGATCCTAAAGGAACAGAATCCATCACAACCCGATCCTAAAGGAACAGAATCCGTCATAACCCGATCCTAAAGGAACAGAATCCGTCATAACCCGATCCTAAAGGAACAGAATCCGTCATAACCCGATCCTAAAGGAACAGAATCCGTCATAACCCGATCCTAAAGGAACAGAATCCGTCACAACTCGATCCTAAAGGAACAGAATCCATCACAACCCGATCCTAAAGGAACAGAATCCATCACAACCTGATCCTAAAGGAACAGAATCCGCCACAACCTGATCCTAAAGGAACAGAATCCGTCACAACCCGATCCTAAAGGAACAGAATCCGTCATAACCCGATCCTAAAGGAACAGAATCCGTCACAACCTGATTCTAAAGGAACAGAATCCGTCACAACCCGATCCTAAAGGAACAGAATCCATCACAACCCGATCCTAAAGGAACAGAATCCGTCATAACCCGATCCTAAAGGAACAGAATCCGTCATAACCCGATCCTAAAGGAACAGAATCCGTCATAACCCGATCCTAAAGTAACAGAATCCGTCACAACCTGATCCTAAAGGAACAGAATCCATCACAACCCGATCCTAAAGGAACAGAATCCATCACAACCCGATCCTAAAGGAACAGAATCCGTCACAACCCGATCCTAAAGGAACAGAATCCGTCATAACCCGATCCTAAAGGAACAGAATCCGTCATAACCCGATCCTAAAGGAACAGAATCCGTCATAACCCGATCCTAAAGGAACAGAATCCGTCACAACCCGATCCTAAAGGAACAGAATCCATCACAACCCGATCCTAAAGGAACAGAATCCGCCACAACCCGATCCTAAAGGAACAGAATCCGACACAACCCGATCCTAAAGGAACAGAATCCGTCACAACCCGATCCTAAAGGAACAGAATCCGTCACAACCCGATCCTAAAGGAACAGAATCCGTCACAACCCTATCCTAAAGGAACAGAATCCGTCACAACCCGATCCTAAAGGAACAGAATCCGTCACAACCCGATCCTAAAGGAACAGAATCCATCACAACCCGATCCTAAAGGAACAGAATCCGTCATAACCCGATCCTAAAGGAACAGAATCCGTCACAACCCGATCCTAAAGGAACAGAATCCATCACAACCCGATCCTAAAGGAACAGAATCCGTCACAACCCGATCCTAAAGGAACAGAATCCATCACAACCTGATCCTAAAGGAACAGAATCCGCCACAACCCGATCCTAAAGGAACAGAATCCGTCACAACCCGATCCTAAAGGAACAGAATCCGCCACAACCTGATCCTAAAGGAACAGAATCCGTCACAACCCGATCCTAAAGGAACAGAATCCGTCACAACCCGATCCTAAAGGAACAGAATCCGCACAACCCGATCCTAAAGGAACAGAATCCGTCACAACCCGATCCTAAAGGAACAGAATCCGTCACAACCTGATCCTAAAGGAACAGAATCCGTCACAACCCGATCCTAAAGGACCAGAATCCGTCACAACCCGATCCTAAAGGAACAGAATCCGTCACAACCCGATCCTAAAGGAACAGAATCCGTCACAACCCGATCCTAAAGGAACAGAATCCGTCACAACCCGATCCTAAAGGAACAGAATCCGTCACAACCCGATCCTAAAGGAACAGAATCCGCCACAACCCGATCCTAAAGGAACAGAATCCGCCACAACCCGATCCTAAAGGAACAGAATCCGTCACAACCCGATCCTAAAGGAACAGAATCCGTCACAACCCGATCCTAAAGGAACAGAATCCGTCACAACCCGATCCTAAAGGAACAGAATCCGTCACAACCCGATCCTAAAGGAACAGAATCCGTCACAACCTGATCCTAAAGGAACAGAATCCGTCACAACCCGATCCTAAAGGAACAGAATCCGTCACAACCCGATCCTAAAGGAACAGAATCCGTCACAACCCGATCCTAAAGGACAGAATCCGTCACAACCCGATCCTAAAGGAACAGAATCCGTCACAACCCGATCCTAAAGGAACAGAATCCGTCACAACCCGATCCTAAAGGAACAGAATCCGTCACACCCGATCCTAAAGGAACAGAATCCATCACAACCCGATCCTAAAGGAACAGAATCCGTCACAACCCGATCCTAAAGGAACAGAATCCGTCACAACCCGATCCTAAAGAACAGAATCCGCCACAACCGATCCTAAAGGAACAGAATCCGTCACAACCCGATCCTAAAGGAACAGAATCCATCACAACCCGATCCTAAAGGAACAGAATCCGTCACAACCGATCCTAAAGGAACAGAATCCGTCACACCCGATCCTAAAGGAACAGAATCCGTCACAACCGATCCTAAAGGAACAGAATCCGTCACAACCCGATCCTAAGGAACAGAATCCGTCACAACCCGATCCTAAAGGAACAGATCCGTCACAACCCGATCCTAAAGGAACAGAATCCGTCACAACCCGATCCTAAAGGAACAGAATCCGTCATAACCCGATCCTAAAGGAACAGAATCCGTCACAACCCGATCCTAAAGGAACAGAATCCGTCACAACCCGATCCTAAAGGAACAGAATCAGTCACAACCCGATCCTAAAGGAACAGAATCCGTCACAACCTGATCCTAAAGGAACAGAATCCGTCACAACCCGATCCTAAAGTAACAGAATCCGTCACAACCCGATCCTAAAGGAACAGAATCCGTCACAACCCGATCCTAAAGGAACAGAATCCGTCACAACCTGATCCTAAAGGAACAGAATCCGTCACAACCCGATCCTAAAGGAACAGAATCCGTCACAACCCGATCCTAAAGGAACAGAATCCGTCACAACCCGATCCTAAAGGAACAGAATCCGTCACAACCCGATCCTAAAGGAACAGAATCCGTCACAACCCGATCCTAAAGTAACAGAATCCGTCACAACCCGATCCTAAAGGAACAGAATCCGTCACAACCCGATCCTAAAGGAACAGAATCCGTCACAACCCGATCCTAAAGTAACAGAATCCGTCACAACCCGATCCTAAAGGAACAGAATCCGTCACAACCCGATCCTAAAGGAACAGAATCCGTCACAACCTGATCCTAAAGGAACAGAATCCGCCACAACCCGATCCTAAAGGAACAGAATCCGCCACAACCCGATCCTAAAGGAACAGAATCCGTCATAACCCGATCCTAAAGGAACAGAATCCGTCATAACCCGATCCTAAAGGAACAGAATCCGTCACAACCCGATCCTAAAAGGAACAGAATCCGTCACAACCCGATCCTAAAGGAACAGAATCCGTCACAACCCGATCCTAAAGGAACAGAATCCGTCACAACCCGATCCTAAAGGAACAGAATCCGTCACAACCCGATCCTAAAGGAACAGAATCCGTCACAACCCGATCCTAAAGGAACAGAATCCGTCACAACCCGATCCTAAAGGAACAGAATCCGTCACAACCCGATCCTAAAGGAACAGAATCCGTCACAACCCGATCCTAAAGGAACAGAATCCGTCACAACCCGATCCTAAAGGAACAGAATCCGTCATAACCCGATCCTAAAGGAACAGAATCCGTCACAACCTGATCCTAAAGGAACAGAATCCGTCACAACCCGATCCTAAAGGAACAGAATCCGTCACAACCCGATCCTAAAGGAACAGAATCCGTCACAACCCGATCCTAAAGGAACAGAATCCGTCACAACCCGATCCTAAAGGAACAGAATCCGTCACAACCTGATCCTAAAGGAACAGAATCCGTCACAACCGATCCTAAAGGAACAGAATCCGTCACCACCCGATCCTAAAGGAACAGAATCCGTCACAACCCGATCCTAAAGGAACAGAATCCGTCACAACCCGATCCTAAAGGAACAGAATCCGTCACAACCTGATCCTAAAGGAACAGAATCCGTCACAACCCGATCCTAAAGGAACAGAATCCGTCATAACCCGATCCTAAAGGAACAGAATCCGTCACAACCCGATCCTAAAGGAACAGAATCCGTCACAACCCGATCCTAAAGGAACAGAATCCATCACAACCTGATCCTAAAGGAACAGAATCCGTCACAACCCGATCCTAAAGAACAGAATCCGTCACAACCCGATCCTAAAGGAACAGAATCCGTCATAACCCGATCCTAAAGGAACAGAATCCGTCACAACCCGATCCTAAAGGAACAGAATCCGTCACAACCCGATCCTAAAGGACAGTCTGTGGGGGGGGGGGGGGGGGTTACAGAGCTCAGTCTGTAGGGGGGTTGCAGAGCTCAGTCTGTGGGGGGGGCTGCAGAGCTCAGTCTGTGTGGGGGTTGCAGAGCTCAGTCTGTGTGGCGGGTTGCAGAGCTCAGTCTGTGGGGGGGGCTGCAGAGCTCAGTCTGTGTGGGGGGGTTGCAGAGCTCAGTCTGTGGGGGGTTGTAGAGCTCAGTCTGTGGGGGGGGGGGGGGTTGCAGAGCTCAGTCTGTGTGGCGGGTTGCAGAGCTCAGTCTGTGGGGGGGGCTGCAGAGCTCAGTCTGTGTGGGGGTTGCAGAGCTCAGTCTGTGGGGGGTTGTAGAGCTCAGTCTGTGTGGGGGGTTGCAGAGCTCAGTCTGTGTGGGGGTTGCAGAGCTCAGTCTGTGGGGGGTTGCAGAGCTCAGTCTGTGTGGGGGTTACAGAGCTCAGTCTGTGTGGGGGTTGCAGAGCTCAGTCTGTGGGGGGTTGCAGAGCTCAGTCTGTGGGGGCTGCAGAGTTCAGTCTGTGTGGGGGTTGCAGAGCTCAGTCTGTGGGGGGGGCTGCAGAGCTCAGTCTGTGTGGGGGTTGCAGAGCTCAGTCTGTGTGGGGGTTGCAGAGCTCAGTCTGTGTGGGGGTTGCAGAGCTCAGTCTGTGTGGGGGCTGCAGAGCTCAGTCTGTGTGGGGGCTGCAGAGCTCAGTCTGTGGGGGTTACAGAGCTCAGTCTGTGTGGGGGTTACAGAGCTCAGTCTGTGTGGGGGGCTGCAGAGCTCAGTCTGTTGGGGGGTTGCAGAGCTCAGTCTGTGGGGGGGTTGCAGAGCTCAGTCTGTGGGGGGTTGCAGAGCTCAGTCTGTGTGGGGGGGTTGCAGAGCTCAGTCTGTGGGGGGGGGTTGCAGAGCAGAGGGGGCTGCGTCTTGTTGTCACTGTATGCTCAGCTTTTCGAGGCGCCACCCAGAGAACAGTGTGTTTTGAGTGAAAATCCTTACATTTCTGTGTATTTTAATGTCTGGGCAGTTTTGGGGATTTTCATCGTTTTTGTCGGTATCCGGTGAGAGGGATTTTGTGGATTTAATATCTTATAGCCTTGTGTTCGGCCGCTGGAAATCGACTCGTGAAACAGAAAGGTTAGCAATGTTTGGACCCTTCTGGATAAATTATTAGGGGGTCCTTGTGCAGCCCCCCCCTCCTCAAACCAAGGCCATTCTAGTGACGGGGAGTTAATCCTTTCAATTTGCCGGATAATCCAGTAAATCTGATTCGGCTGGAATTACAGAAGCATGAGATAAATTCCAGGTTATGTAAATGAAGTTAAGCTGCTGACTTTCTGAAACGCTGAATTAATCTGTAAAAAATAAATGATCCGAATCTGTGAGTGGCGGCCCGGGAGCCCTTAGCGGGGTCACAGCGACTCGGCATGTCTGACAAAGCAGATTTCTGCTCCCATAATGCGGGAACATAATAAAACACACAGATTTGTCTTCAAAAGAAAAACCACAACACAGGAGAGGCTGGAGCCGAGCCACAACAGCCTTATCTGCAGCAGCCCAGTGCTCCGTGCCTGCGCCGCTGCCGTGGAAGCAACAGTGCATACTCAGGCCCATATTAAATTCTTCACACTAAAACGGGGGCACTAAGGTGTATAATATATAACCTGCAGGTTTCTCCTTTAGCGTCGCCGTTTTCGTGTGATATTACGGTGCAGGCGCTAATCCAGCAGACTGCACCGTAACACGGCGCTAAGCCTCAGGGTGCTCGTGCAGCGCTAAGCACCGCCGCACGCATCCCCTCGATTGGAGTCCATAGGAGTCCATTGAGGCTTCCACTGCCGGTCACATGACTTCGTGAGATCCGGCAGGTCAGCGTAGTGATTTACCCCCCCCCCCCACAGTCTGTCACTGCTCCCAACGGCAAGAAGGAGCAGATAGAGCCGCTGTTCTCGCCGCGGGATGGAAGGGGAGTATGTGATTTATTTTCATTATTATTTTGGGGGGGGGTTCTGCTGGTGCTGACGGATTATGCAGAAGCGGAATCACTGAGCACCGGCTCCTAGTTGTGTGAGTAACTTTTCAGTAACCGCAGCCGGACGGTGATTAGCGTTTGGGATTTAGGATGTAATTTGGGACACAATTAGGACTTTGTAATACTAACTCCTCCATATATTCAGGGTGTGCGGGTGTGTTTTTAGGGGTTCCTCCATATATTCAGGGTGTGCGGGTGTGTTTTTAGGGGTTCCTCCATATATTCAGGGTGTGCGGGTGTGTTTTTAGGGGTTCCTCCATATATTCAGGGTGTGTGGGTGTGTTTTTAGGGGTTCCTCCATATATTCAGGGTGTGCGGTGTGTTTTTAGGGGTTCCTCCATATATTCAGGGTGTGGGTGTGTTTTTAGGGGTTCCTCCATATATTCAGGTGTGCGGGTGTGTTTTTAGGGGCTCCTCCATATATTCTGGGTGTGCGGGTGTCTTTTTAGGGGTTCCTTCATATATTCAGGGTGTGCGGGTGTGTTTTTTAGGGGTTCCTCCATATATTCATGGTATGTGTGTACAAGGTGTTAATACATTGTAACGGCATCCAACTTCCCTCAGACGACTTCAGACTTTTTTTTGCGACTCCAACAGATTAGCGATCCTTCCAATTTCAATGGGATTTGTCGGACGACGCTGGGAAGATCTGGCACAAATTGCATGAAAAAAGTATTGTATAGTTGAACCACCATGCCGCTGCAGGAAACATGAAAAAAGATGAATTGTATAGTTAAACCGCTGTGCCGCGGCATGGAAACATGAAAAAAGATGAATTGTATAGTTAAACCGCTGTGCCGCTGCAGGAAACATGAAAAAAGATGAATTGTATAGTTAAACCGCTGTGCCGCTGCAGGAAACATGAAAAAAAATGAATTATATAGTTAAACCGCTGTGCCTCGAAAAAAATTTGAATTGTATAGTGTAACAGATCAGCTACGCTGCGGGGGTAGCTCCGTCTGCGGCGCTGAGTCGTGCTGGAGAGCTTAGCCGGGTAGCGAGCTAGCAAGATGGAGAGAGATTGGCAGCGGTCCCTGGATGGTCTGGAAGCGAAGGATTCAGTGATTTTGCCCTCCCAAATACTAGTCGTGATGTGAGTAAAGGTTTAAGCAAGTTGGTTTTTAAATGACAAACAGAACATACACGGTCCTTTTAGATGGTACAGTCCCATTGTTCTCTCCCATGCCCGCACCCAGACCCCTGGAGTGAATTCTGCACCGGGGCTTAGCCATAGCCCAGGTTCTGGCACCTGCCTGTCTGCTGTCCGATGCCCCCCCCCCATGGTGCGGGCGCGGCTCCCAGGCCGATGGTCTGGGAAATGCGGTTTTCGGGGGGATCCCCTGGGCGCTCCGGCACCCCCTTTACACCTTGGGTAGCTCGGGTCCCCGGGCTGCTTCCCTGAAAGAAGCTACCCGATCAGTCCAGACGGGTCAGAACGCCATCAGATAGAGTTTGTCAGCTCTCTCTCCGAGACTGCGGTGCAGGGGCTGACAGGCTCCGGGCAGGAGTGGGATTTCTAGTGGGATGGAGGGGTTCTCCTTGGCGAATCCTCTCCAAACGTGCCACACACCAAGCTACCATCCCTGGGGACCTATGGTCCAAAAAGCACCTTGCTCCAGCTAAAAGGGGGCTCCAGGGCAAGCAGAGGAACTCATGTCGGGTTTTGGCAATTTGCCAGCGGCTTTCTGCAACAATGTTGCCGTTTACATACCAGCAGAATCGGTCTAAGGCATCTTGCAGGGAAAACACAATTAAATATGACCTTGGGGACACTTTACAGCACATCTAACAGGGGAATTCGTTTGGATAAATACAGGGCAAACGAAATACATCAAAACAGATCCTAAATTATAGAAACAAATTTAACCTTTTAAATGAACGAATAGCTACAACATAATAATCTTTTTATCCACGTGGCGGCCGTTCCGTCACATATAGTTAAACTGCTGTGCCGTGGCGTGGAAACATGGAAAAAGATGAATTGTATAGTTAAACTGCTGTGCCGTGGCGTGGAAACATGAAAAAAGATGAATTGTATAGTTAAACTGCTGTGCCGTGGCGTGGAAACATGGAAAAAGATGAATTGTATAGTTAAACCGCTGTGACGTGGCATGGAAATTTTTCCATTATAGAAGTGATTGAGGTCGGCAGGCGGAGCCCATAAGATTCAATGTAAGAAAATATTTTCTTTTTTTTTAAGCCGTTTATTCTTTTCATCCGCAGCAAAAGGGTTTATTATATTTATTTTTTTGGGAATTTTTTGAGTATTTATTATTTTTTTTAGGCAAAAAAATTTTTTTCCTCATTTTAATTTAATTTTATTTTTTAACAACTAGGCTTTTTTCCCTTTTGAGCGCAGCGTAGTTTTTTTCTCTTTCCTTCAGTCTGGTTGCGTTCGGTGGTGCTGTCCTTGGTGCAGAAACCTAAGACAGGATTCCCCGCCCCGGCTGCCTTCGGTGAGGGTTTTTCTCCCCCTCTGTTCGGCTGCATTCCCCAGTGCTCTCCTTGGTGCTGAAATCCTGTTTTATCACCATGAAGAGGGTCCCCCCACCCCCCCTGCAGCGGGTTATCTTTTCTTTGTTTGGCGGCCTGTCCGTCAGCTGACCTGGGTCGTCCAGATGCTTTAAGTCAATGACCCTGGTCGTGTGACGGCGTTTTCAGTTGTCAGAAGACCACGTTGGTCGTCCCACTAAACCCAGCAGACGGCCAGCCTTAATTTGCGGCTGGTGGAGCAGAACAAGCTCGTCTTCTTCCAGTTTTCTTCTGCAAAATCTCTTAACACAGTAAAATAAAAGGCATCACGCTGTCTCGGTGGAATATCTGAATGCCGGGGAGGTGTGATGGTGACCTTTGGCCTCAGCGGGGTGTCCCACCTGGCCACCAGGGGCTAAGGGATGTAATGGATGCTGTGACTGGCTCACATGGCATTCCTGGTCATTGATTTAGCGCCCCGTAGGGGTGGTTACTAATCCCCTGCAGGGGACGCTGCTCGCGATTTCAGGGTTGGTGCGGGGGAGACGCCATGTTTCTGCGTTCCCGCGATGACACGCCGTAGCTCTGCTCGCTATCTCTGCCTATAGATCTGCTCTGTGTATAAAACACTTGCAGTGTTAATAAACAGTGCGAGCGCTTAACACAGTCCAGAGCGTCGGCAAACGCTGAAACATTTCAAGGATTCCAATAAATCGCCTGGTGGGAGCGGGACGAGCACTGCAGAGCCACATGGGAAGCTCTGCCCACCGCGCCGGCGATGGAGGGGATTCACTAAACGGTGACATACTTTAAGAATCACAGAGATAAAATCCCCAGGTTTCTCTAAGATTATGGTGGTGGTTTCCCAAGTCCCCAGTCGCGGCGGCAGAAGAATGTAGGGGTGTGGGAATTTGTGGTGGATGAATTCTGTAGCGCGAGTGAAACGCGCAGGGCGCGGCGTATTCATTGGCTTTTACATTTAACACCGTTATTTGTCAGGGTTTTTATAGTGTTTCTGCACTTTTGTTTCTCTCAGTCCTGTCGGTTCAGGTGGACACAGAAGAGTATGTGGAGCAGTTTATGGTGGCGGTGCCGTGTTTTTCCCGGTTTGGAGCATCAGTTGAGAGTGTTGCCAGATAAGGGACGCCGTCTAGAGCTTAGAACCTTTCGTCCCAGTGAGATTTCTGTGAAGGATAACCCGGCACATTCAGCTGATTCAATGTAACTCAGGAGGATTTTTTACATTCAATGATACATTATTACACTGAGCACAGAGTGTCTGGTGGTGAAAGGGTTAAGCGCTTTTCCCCACTGCTGCCCCCCCCCTCAATTAAATGTTTATTTCTTTATATGGAAGAAAAGGTCAGCCGGGGCAAAGATTGAAAAAAGGGGGAGCAAATGCACGTCCCCATAAATTAAAATATAACCCGAGCAATGCCCAGGCCGTTACCAGGCTGCCATGACAGCACGTTACTGTATACAGGACACTTGGTTTCCCTCTGTATTAAAGAGCCGCGAGATCCAGCCGCAGCCCCCGCTGTATTAAAGAGCCGCGAGATCCAGCCGCAGCCCCCGCTGTATTAAAGAGCCGCGAGATCCAGCCGCAGCCCCCGCTGTATTAAAGAGCCGCGAGATCCAGCCGCAGCCCCCGCTGTATTAACGAGCCGCGAGATCCAGCCGCAGCCCCCGCTGTATTAAAGAGCCGCGAGATCCAGCCGCAGCCCCCGCTGTATTAAAGACCGCGAGATCCAGCTGCAGCCCCCGCTGTATTAAAGAGCCGCGAGATCCAGCCGCAGCCCCCGCTGTATTAAAGAGCCGCGAGATCCAGCCGCAGCCCCCGCTGTATTAAAGAGCCGCGAGATCCAGCCGCAGCCCCCGCTGTATTAAAGAGCCGCGAGATCCAGCCGCAGCCCCCGCTGTATTAAAGAGCCGCGAGATCCAGCCGCAGCCCCCGCTGTATTAAAGAGCCGCGAGATCCAGCCGCAGCCCCCTCTGTATTAAAGAGCCGCGAGATCCAGCCGCAGCCCCCTGTATTAAAGAGCCGCGAGATCCAGCCGCAGCCCCCGCTGTATTAAAGAGCCGCGAGATCCAGCCGCAGCCCCCGCTGTATTAACGAGCCGCGAGATCCAGCCGCAGCCCCCGCTGTATTAAAGAGCCGCGAGATCCAGCCGCAGCCCCCGCTGTATTAAAGAGCCGCGAGATCCAGCCGCAGCCCCCGCTGTATTAAAGAGCCGCGAGATCCAGCCGCAGCCCCCGCTGTATTAAAGAGCCGCGAGATCCAGCCGCAGCCCCCGCTGTATTAAAGAGCCGCCGAACCAGCCGCAGCCCCCGCTGTATTAAAGAGCCGCGAGATCCAGCCGCAGCCCCCGCTGTATTAAAGAGCCGCGAGATCCAGCCGCAGCCCCGCTGTATTAAAGAGCCGAGATCCAGCCGCAGCCCCCGCTGTATTAAAGAGCCGCGAGACCAGCCGCAGCCCCCGCTGTATTAAAGAGCCGCGAGATCCAGCCGCAGCCCCCGCTGTATTAAAGAGCCGCGAGATCCAGCCGCAGCCCCCGCTGTATTAAGAGCCGCGAGATCCAGCCGCAGCCCCCGCTGTATTATTAAAGAGCCGCGAGATCCAGCCGCAGCCCCCGCTGTATTAAAGAGCCGTGAGATCCAGCCGCAGCCCCCGCTGTATTAAAGAGCCGCGAGATCCAGCCGCAGCCCCCGCTGTATTAAAGAGCCGCGAGATCCAGCCGCAGCCCCGCTGTATTAAAGAGCCGCGAGATCCAGCCGCAGCCCCCGCTGTATTAAAGAGCCGCGAGATCCACCGCAGCCCCCGCTGTATTAAAGAGCCGCGAGATCCAGCCGCAGCCCCCGCTGTATTAAAGAGCCGCGAGATCCAGCCGCAGCCCCCTCTGTATTAAAGAGCCGCGAGATCCAGCCGCAGCCCCCGCTGTATTAAAGAGCCGCGAGATCCAGCCGCAGCCCCCGCTGTATTAAAGAGCCGTGAGATCCAGCCGCAGCCCCCGCTGTATTAAAGAGCCGCGAGATCCAGCCGCAGCCCCCGCTGTATTAAAGAGCCGCGAGATCCAGCCGCAGCCCCCGCTGTATTAAAGAGCCGCGAGATCCAGCCGCAGCCCCCGCTGTATTAAAGAGCCGCGAGATCCAGCCGCAGCCCCGCTGTATTAAAGAGCCGCGAGATCCAGCCGCAGCCCCCGCTGTATTAAAGAGCCGCGAGATCCAGCCGCAGCCCCCGCTGTATTAAAGAGCCGCGAGATCCAGCCGCAGCCCCCGCTGTATTAAAGAGCCGCGAGATCCAGCCGCAGCCCCCGCTGTATTAAAGAGCCGCGAGATCCAGCCGCAGCCCCCGCTGTATTAAAGAGCCGCGAGAGAACCAGCCGCAGCCCCCGCTGTATTAAAGAGCCGCGAGATCCAGCCGCAGCCCCCGCTGTATTAAAGAGCCACGAGATCCAGCCGCAGCCCCCGCTGTATTAAAGAGCCGCGAGAACCAGCCGCAGCCCCCGCTGTATTAACGAGCCGCGAGATCCAGCCGCAGCCCCCGCTGTATTAAAGAGCCACGAGATCCAGCCGCAGCCCCCGCTGTATTAAAGAGCCGCGAGATCCAGCCGCAGCCCCCGCTGTATTAAAGAGCCGCGAGATCCAGCCGCAGCCCCCGCTGTATTAAAGAGCCGCGAGATCCAGCCGCAGCCCCCGCTGTATTAAAGAGCCGTGAGATCCAGCCGCAGCCCCCGCTGTATTAAAGAGCCGCGAGATCCAGCCGCAGCCCCCGCTGTATTAAAGAGCCCGCGAGATCCAGCCGCAGCCCCCCCCGCTGTATTAAAGAGCCGTGAGATCCAGCAGCGCAGCCCCCGCTGTATTAAAGAGCCGCGAGATCCAACCGCAGCCCCCGCTGTATTAAAGAGCCGCGAGATCCAGCCGCAGCCCCCGCTGTATTTAAAGAGCCGCGAGATCCAGCCGCAGCCCCCCGCTGTATTAAAGAGCCGCGAGATCCAGCCGCAGCCCCGCTGTATTAAAGAGCCGCGAGATCCAGCCGCAGCCCCCGCTGTATTAAAGAGCCGCGAGATCCAGCCGCAGCCCCGCTGTATTAAAGAGCCGCGAGATCCAGCCGCAGCCCCCGCTGTATTAAAGAGCCGCGAGATCCAGCCGCAGCCCCGCTGTATTAAAGAGCCGCGAGATCCAGCCGCAGCCCCCTCTTAAAAGAGCCGCGAGATCCAGCCGCAGCCCCCGCTGTATTAAAGAGCCGCGAGATCCAGCCGCAGCCCCGCTGTATTAAAGAGCCGCGAGATCCAGCCGCAGCCCCCGCTGTATTAAAGAGCCGCGAGATCCAGCCGCAGCCCCCGCTGTATTAAAGAGCCGCGAGATCCAGCCGCAGCCCCCGCTGTATTAAAGAGCCGCGAGATCCAGCCGCAGCCCCCTCTGTATTAAAGAGCGCGAGATCCAGCCGCAGCCCCCTCTGTATTAAAGAGCAGCGAGATCCAGCCGCAGCCCCCTCTGTATTAAAGAGCCGCGAGATCCAGCCGCAGCCCCCGCTGTATTAAAGAGCCGCGAGATCCAGCCGCAGCCCCCGCTGTATAAAGAGCCGCGAGATCCAGCCGCAGCCCCCGCTGTATTAAAGAGCGCGAATCCAGATCCAGCGCAGCCCCGCTGTATTAAGAGCCGCGAGATCCAGCCGCAGCCCCCGCTGTATTAAAGAGCCACGAGATCCAGCCGCAGCCCCCGCTGTATTAAAGAGCCGTGAGATCCAGCCGCAGCCCCGCTGTATTAAAGAGCCGCAGAACCAGCCGCGCTGTATTAAAGAGCCGCGAGATCCAGCCACAGCCCCTCTGTATTAAAGAGCCGCGAGATCCAGCCGCAGCCCCCGCTGTATTAAAGAGCCGCGAGATCCAGCCGCAGCCCCGCGCTGTATTAAAGAGCCGCGAAATCCAGCCGCAGCCCCCGCTGTATTAAAGAGCCGCGAGATCCAGCCGCAGCCCCCGCTGTATTAAAGAGCCGCGAGATCCAGCCGCAGCCCCCCGCTGTATTAAAGAGCGCGAGATCCAGCCGCAGCCCCCGCTGTATTAAAGAGCCGCGAGATCCAGCCGCAGCCCCGCTGTATTAAAGAGCCGCGAGATCCAGCCGCAGCCCCCTCTGTATTAAAGAGCCGCGAGATCCAGCCGCAGCCCCCGCTGTATTAAAGAGCCGCGAGATCCAGCCGCAGCCCCCGCTGTATTAAAGAGCCGTGAGATCCAGCCGCAGCCCCCGCTGTATTAAAGAGCCGCGAGATCCAGCCGCAGCCCCCGCTGTATTAAAGAGCCGCGAGATCCAGCCGCAGCCCCCGCTGTATTAAAGAGCCGCGAGATCCAGCCGCAGCCCCCGCTATTAAAGAGCCGCGAGATCCAGCCGCAGCCCCCGCTGTATTAAAGAGCCGCGAGATCCAGCCGCAGCCCCCGCTGTATTAAAGAGCCGCGAGATCCAGCCGCAGCCCCCGCTGTATTAAAGAGCCGCGAGATCCAGCCGCAGCCCCCGCTGTATTAAAGAGCCGCGAGATCCAGCCGCAGCCCCCGCTGTATTAAAGAGCCGCGAGATCCAGCCGCAGCCCCCGCTGTATTAAAGAGCCGCGAGATCCAGCCGCAGCCCCCGCTGTATTAAAGAGCCGCGAGATCCAGCCGCAGCCCCCGCTGTATTAAAGAGCCGCGAGATCCAGCCGCAGCCCCCGCTGTATTAAAGAGCCGCGAGATCCAGCCGCAGCCCCCGCTGTATTAAAGAGCCGCGAGATCCAGCCGCAGCCCCCGCTGTATTAAAGAGCCGCGAGATCCAGCCGCAGCCCCGCTGTATTAAAGAGCCGCGAGATCCAGCCGTAGCCCCCTCTGTATTAAAGAGCCGCGAGATCCAGCCGCAGCCCCCGCTGTATTAAAGAGCCGCGAGATCCAGCCGCAGCCCCCTCTGTATAAAGAGCCGCGAGATCCAGCCGCAGCCCCCGCTGTATTAAAGAGCCGCGAGATCCAGCCGCAGCCCCCTCTGTATTAAAGAGCCACGAGATCCAGCCGCAGCCCCGCTGTATTAAAGAGCCGCGAGATCCAGCCGCAGCCCCCGCTGTATTAAAGAGCCGCGAGATCCAGCCGCAGCCCCCGCTGTATTAAAGAGCCGCGAGATCCAGCCGCAGCCCCCGCTGTATTAAAGAGCCGTGAGATCCAGCCGCAGCCCCGCTGTATTAAAGAGCCGCGAGATCCAGCCGCAGCCCCCGCTGTATTAAAGAGCCGCGAGATCCAGCCGCAGCCCCCTCTGTATTAAAGAGCCGCGAGATCCAGCCGCAGCCCCCGCTGTATTAAAGAGCCGCGAGATCCAGCCGCAGCCCCCGCTGTATTAAAGAGCCGCGAGATCCAGCCGCAGCCCCCTCTGTATTAAAGAGCCGCGAGATCCAGCCGCAGCCCCCGCTGTATTAAAGAGCCGCGAGATCCAGCCGCAGCCCCCGCTGTATTAAAGAGCCGCGAGAACCAGCCGCAGCCCCCGCTGTATTAAAGAGCCGCGAGATCCAGCCGCAGCCCCGCTGTATTAAAGAGCCGCGAGATCCAGCCGCAGCCCCCGCTGTATAAAAGAGCCGCGAGATCCAGCCGCAGCCCCCGCTGTATTAAAGAGCCGCGAGATCCAGCCGCAGCCCCCGCTGTATTAAAGAGCCGCCAGAACCAGCCGCAGCCCCCGCTGTATTAAAGAGCCGCGAGATCCAGCCGCAGCCCCCGCTGTATTAAAGAGCCGCGAGATCCAGCTGCAGCCCCCGCTGTATTAAAGAGCCGGAGATCCAGCCGCAGCCCCCGCTGTATTAAAGAGCCGCGAGATCCAGCCGCAGCCCCCGCTGTATTAAAGAGCCGCGAGATCCAGCCGCAGCCCCCGCTGTATTAAAGAGCCGCGAGATCCAGCCGCAGCCCCCGCTGTATTAAAGAGCCGTGAGATCCAGCCGCAGCCCCCGCTGTATTAAAGAGCCGCGAGATCCAGCCGCAGCCCCCCGCTGTATTAAAGAGCCGCGAGATCCAGCCGCAGCCCCCTCTGTATTAAAGAGCCGCGAGATCCAGCCGCAGCCCCCGCTGTATTAAAGAGCCGCGAGATCCAGCCGCAGCCCCCCTGTATAAAAGAGCCGCGAGATCCAGCCGCAGCCCCCTCTGTATTAAAGAGCCGCGAGATCCAGCCGCAGCCCCCGCTGTATTAAAGAGCCGCGAGATCCAGCCGCAGCCCCCGCTGTATTAAAGAGCCGCGAGAAGATCCAGCCGCAGCCCCCGCTGTATTAAAGAGCCGCGAGATCCAGCCGCAGCCCCCGCTGTATTAAAGAGCCGTGAGATCCAGCCGCAGCCCCCGCTGTATTAAAGAGCCGCGAGATCCAGCCGCAGCCCCCGCTGTATAAAAGAGCCGCGAGATCCAGCCGCAGCCCCCGCTGTATTAAAGAGCCGCGAGATCCAGCCGCAGCCCCCGCTGTATTAAAGAGCCGCCAGAACCAGCCGCAGCCCCCGCTGTATTAAAGAGCCGCGAGATCCAGCCGCAGCCCCCGCTGTATTAAAGAGCCGCGAGATCCAGCTGCAGCCCCCGCTGTATTAAAGAGCCGGAGATCCAGCCGCAGCCCCCGCTGTATTAAAGAGCCGCGAGATCCAGCCGCAGCCCCCGCTGTATTAAAGAGCCGCGAGATCCAGCCGCAGCCCCCCGCTGTATTAAAGAGCCGCGAGATCCAGCCGCAGCCCCCGCTGTATTAAAGAGCCGCGAGATCCAGCCGCAGCCCCCGCTGTATTAAAGAGCCGCGAGATCCAGCCGCAGCCCCCGCTGTATTAAAGAGCCGCGAGATCCAGCCGCAGCCCCCGCTGTATTAAAGAGCCGCGAGATCCAGCCGCAGCCCCCTCTGTATTAAGAGCCGCGAGATCCAGCCGCAGCCCCCGCTGTATTAAAGAGCCGCGAGATCCAGCCGCAGCCCCCGCTGTATTAAAGAGCCGCGAGATCCAGCCGCAGCCCCGCTGTATTAAAGAGCCGCGAGATCCAGCCACAGCCCCCGCTGTATTAAAGAGCCGCGAGATCCAGCCGCAGCCCCCGCTGTATTGAAGAGCCGCGAGATCCAGCCGCAGCCCCCGCTGTATTAAAGAGCCGCGAGATCCAACCGCAGCCCCCGCTGTATTAAAGAGCCGCGAGATCCAGCCACAGCCCCCGCTGTATTAAAGAGCCGCGAGATCCAGCCGCAGCCCCCGCTGTATTGAAGAGCCGCGAGATCCAGCCGCAGCCCCCGCTGTATTAAAGAGCCGCGAGATCCAGCCGCAGCCCCCGCTGTATTAAAGAGCCGCGAGATCCAGCCACAGCCCCCGCTGTATTAAAGAGCCGCGAGATCAAGCCGCAGCCCCCGCTGTATTAAAGAGCCGCGAGATCCAGCCGCAGCCCCCGCTGTATTAAAGAGCCGCGAGATCCAACCGCAGCCCCCGCTGTATTAAAGAGCCGCGAGATCCAGCCGCAGCCCCCGCTGTATTAACGAGCCGCGACATCCAGCCGCAGCCCCCGCTGTATTAAAGAGCCGCGAGATCCAGCCGCAGCCCCCGCTGTATTAAAGAGCCGCGAGATCCAGCCGCAGCCCCCGCTGTATTAAAGAGCCGCGAGATCCAGCCACAGCCCCCGCTGTATTAAAGAGCCGCGAGATCCAGCCGCAGCCCCCGCTGTATTAAAGAGCCGCGAGATCCAGCCGCAGCCCCCGCTGTATTAAAGAGCCGCGAGATCCAGCCGCAGCCCCCGCTGTATTAACGAGCCGCGAGATCCAGCCGCAGCCCCCGCTGTATTAAAGAGCCGCGAGATCCAGCCACAGCCCCCGCTGTATTAAAGAGCCGCGAGATCCAGCTGCAGCCCCCGCTGTATTAAAGAGCCGCGAGATCCAGCTGCAGCCCCGCTGTATTAAAGAGCCGCGAGATCCAGCCGCAGCCCCCGCTGTATTAAAAGAGCCGTGAGATCCAGCCGCAGCCCCCGCTGTATTAAGAGCCGCAGAACCAGCCGCAGCCCCCGCTGTATTAAAGAGCCGCGAGATCCAGCCGCAGCCCCCGCTGTATTAACGAGCCGCGACATCCAGCCGCAGCCCCCGCTGTATTAAAGAGCCGCGAGATCCAGCCACAGCCCCCGCTGTATTAAAGAGCCGCGAGATCCAGCCGCAGCCCCCGCTGTATTAAAGAGCCGCGAGATCCAGCCGCAGCCCCCTCTGTATTAAAGAGCCGCGAGATCCAGCCGCAGCCCCCACTGTATTAAAGAGCCGTGAGATCCAGCCGCAGCCCGCGCTGTATTAAAGAGCCGCGAGATCCAGCCGCAGCCCCCTCTGTATAAAGAGCCGCGAGATCCAGCCGCAGCCCCCCGCTGTATTAAAGAGCCGCGAGATCCAGCCGCAGCCCCCGCTGTATTAAAGAGCCGCGAGATCCAGCCGCAGCCCCCGCTGTATTAAAGAGCCGTGAGATCCAGCCGCAGCCCCCGCTGTATTAAAGAGCCGCGAGATCCAGCCGCAGCCCCCGCTGTATTAAAGAGCCGCGAGATCCAGCCGCAGCCCCCACTGTATTAAAGAGCCGCGAGATCCAGCCGCAGCCCCCCGCTGTATTAAAGAGCCGCGAGATCCAGCCGCAGCCCCCCGCTGTATTAAAGAGCCGCGAGATCCAGCCGCAGCCCCCGCTGTATTGAAGAGCCGCGAGATCCAGCCGCAGCCCCCGCTGTATTAAAGAGCCGTGAGATCCAGCCGCAGCCCCCGCTGTATTAAAGAGCCGCGAGATCCAGCCGCAGCCCCCGCTGTATTAAAGAGCCGCGAGATCCAGCCGCAGCCCCCTCTGTATTAAAGAGCCGTGAGATCCAGCCGCAGCCCCCGCTGTATTAAAGAGCCGCGAGATCCAGCCACAGCCCCCGCTGTATTAAAGAGCCGTGAGATCCAGCCGCAGCCCCCGCTGTATTAAAGAGCCGCGAGATCCAGCCGCAGCCCCCGCTGTATTAAAGAGCCGTGAGATCCAGCCGCAGCCCCCGCTGTATTTAAAGAGCCGCGAGATCCAGCCGCAGCCCCCGCTGTATTAAAGAGCCGCGAAGACCAGCCGCGCCCCCGCTGTATTAAAGAGCCGCGAGATCCAGCCGCAGCCCCCGCTGTATTAAAGAGCCGCGAGATCCAGCCGCAGCCCCCGCTGTATTAAAGAGCCGCGAAATCCAGCCGCAGCCCCCGCTGTATTAAAGAGCCGCGAGAACCAGCCGCAGCCCCCGCTGTATTAAAGAGCCGTGAGATCCAGCCGCAGCCCCCGCTGTATTAAAGAGCCGCGAGATCCAGCCGCAGCCCCCGCTGTATTAAAGAGCCGCGAGATCCAGCCGCAGCCCCGCTGTATTAAAGA
This sequence comes from Leptobrachium leishanense, assembly GCA_009667805.1. Lineage (NCBI taxonomy): Eukaryota > Metazoa > Chordata > Amphibia > Anura > Megophryidae > Leptobrachium > Leptobrachium leishanense. Next base: position 545 of record RXON01004050.1, on the reverse strand, counting down.
GCCGCGAGATCCAGCCGCAGCCCCCGCTGTATTAAAGAGCCGCGAGATCCAGCCGCAGCCCCCGCTGTATTAAAGAGCCGCGAGATCCAGCCGCAGCCCCCGCTGTATTAAAGAGCCGCGAGATCCAGCCGCAGCCCCCGCTGTATTAAAGAGCCGCGAGATCCAGCCGCAGCCCCCGCTGTAGGGCCCTATTACAATCTTTGCGCAAATGTTTGTGCCGGCGCCAAAACGTATTAACGTGATGGGTAAAACCCTTTGCGCTGAACGTCGTATTACATTGTCAGTGCAATAAACGCACGTAATCGTCTACCGCAAGTGAACCTGCGCGAACTTACTGTACGTCGCGCGTCCTATACTTAACATTGTGAGCACAAATGCGTTTGTGCGCTGGTACGCGGATGGTATTTCAATCTATGCGCAGTTTGTAACGCACAGCCTTTACGCGCATAAGACCGGCCGCGGAGACCGACAACACAAACCCCATCACTGTGAGCCGGCCGCCTCGCTGTGTATAATGATCATAAAACCGTATAAACAGTAACGCA
>RXON01004048.1:0-57287 GCA_009667805.1 Leptobrachium leishanense | reverse complement strand
CCAGCAATTCAGATCTCTTTGAATAACACTGATTGTCTTTGTAATTGTATTAATCTTTTTCCAAAAATTAGCTTACATTATTGCTGGGATTAGCTTTTTAGAACACAAAGGATTTTTTAAATTTTATTTAATTTTTATTTTTACTTACAACAGGGACATGTTTGTTGTTATTGGAAAGGCCTTTCCAATGATGCCTCATATCACCCTGTAGTACTCATTGTGCATCAAATCCACCTGTGATGTTATTTCAATATCTGGCAAACCTGGCCTGTTAGAGGTACCTGTGGATCAGAGTTGGGAACCACTGTTCTATTAGTTATTTTCATGTTTCCAGCTCTGGTCCCTATTGTTGAGCCGATTCGGGCCGGCTCTTACACCTGTCTGGTTTAGCCAACTTCCGGGCCAGGATTTTCTTATAGCCTGCTGGGTCTCAGACCACCTGACCCATTGCACTGGCCTACACCCAATAAAAGCCAGTCTCTCCCATTCAAATGGGCGCTGTCATAAGGGTTATTTTGCTGCCTGTGATTCTGCCTGATATTTGGTTCCTGATCCTAGTAGTTCTCTCTGTTGTTTGCCCTTTGTTTATTTGGTTCAGTTTATTTTTGATTCCCTGTTTCCCTTGTCTGTTTGTTACTGTCATGCCCCAACCCTTGGAGCCTGCTGTGGCTAGTCTGGGAGACTGTCTGCATCTACTCAAGGGTTAACTTTTGTTCTGGATACCTGTGTGATTGCTTAAAACCTGGTCACGCCCTTTCCTCTACGATCTGGCATTGTTCTATTTGCTTTGCTTTGCTTTCCCCCTCCTGAGTTCCTGCACGCCTGATCCTGTTGTTGCTGCTGTTTATTTCCTGGACTGTTCCTTCAAGTATCCAGTTTCTGATTTAAACCACTATGCTGGTTCCAAGTACCATATCTGCTACCAGAGACTGTGCTTATTCCTCTATTGCTGTGCACTCCATTCTGCAGTACCTGGAGAGACTACTGGATTACCGTGCTGCAACAATCACCATATCTGCTGTACCAGAGACTGTGTGTTATTCAGCTGTACCTATTCATCGCTGTGTACTGCATATTGCAGTATCTGGATTTTCATACTGCCAAAGATCACCGTTGTGCTTATTGGTTTCTTACCTGCTGTTATCAAGCTCTGTGTGTTCTTTATCTGCCACAGTTTCAATATATCCTTATTTACCTGCTTCATTGTATCCAGTGCCTTTATTAACCTGTTCAACCCCAGCGCCTGGGATATATACTGAACTTTGGGTCCCACCTCGGCTCACGCCTGGTGCCACCCTGACAGTTACTCGGTTTGCCTTGTCATTGCCATTTATTTTTGGTTTATCCTGATCAGTGCATTTCTACTATATCTGATATACTGTGTATGACCCCTGGCTTTCCTTCCTGACTATTCTTTTGTATTAACCATTATGCTCTTTGCTCCTACTGTATACTGTCTCCTGGCATTGACTACCTGTTCTGGCACCGATTCCTAGCTTTGTTTGACTTTCTATTCTGACTCTGACTCCTGTATGAGTATCCGTTATGGTTCTGACCCCTGGCTTTGACTGATGATCTGGTTCCAAACTTTGGCTTTTGTTATTTTCCTTTGTCTCTGGGTTTGCCCCCCTTGTTCTATCTGTGGTCTGTTTCTATGTGCTTCACCCAGCAGAACTGTACCCACCCTTACAGGCATGGCCAGATTTGCATCTCAGGAGCCTGTAGGCACAGAAATGTGGAGCGCCACCCCCCCCCCCACACACACACATCTACACAAGAACATGCCAAAATTACTTTTTATATTTTTGTATTGGGGTAAACTAAAAAAAAAATTAAAAAAAGAAGAAACACATTGTAAAAAACTAATAAACAGTTTCTTTCTGCGTCAAATCAAAAGAAGGGTCAGAATCTGTTGTCTTAGTTGAGTTAGTGCAGTGGCATTGTTTGTTTTATATGTAAAAGCCTATATTGCCTCTGCCGTAGAACAGAGAAAAAATACATTTTGCAATTTCTTTTTTTCAATTGTTATCATTGTAAAGACCAGACTCTGACCTTTCCAATGACATCTCACTTAACCTTGTGCGGTGTACAATTCAGAGATGCAGGTTCCAAAGTCCCCTTATCTCTCCTCACTGCAGTGCCACGGTCTAAGTTGTCGATGAAACAATGCATTGCATCATCAACTCCACACTTGCTGGCAGTGTGGGAAATGAGATGGTGAGTTAGCGCAGCATCAGTATTCGCTTTATGATTGTAAACTGAAAAATAGAGCTGCATTAGAAGAAAAGGAGAAAAATTATATTTTATTATTTTATCTTTACATAACTCTAACCTGGTTATATTTATTATAACTGGAAAGGCCATAATTTGGCCTTTCCAATGATACCTCATTTGTCCCTCTAGCCCTTAGGGCTCCAGGGATAAATTATTGAAAATTGGAAAAAAAAAAATTATACAGAGAAAGGTGTCCCCTTGAGACAGGCACCTGTAGGCACATACCTACTCTGCCTAGTTATAAATCCATCCCTGCTTACAGGTCTATTCAAAGAAACGTGAAAATCATGAGAACTGGCAGTAGAAGAGAACAGTCTAGACCAAATAGCCGATTTGGAACGTGAGATAAATGGGAGAATTTTGCTGGTTTACTGCTATTTTGAACTAGAATTTCCACTTCTCCAGTCATTCTCCTGAGTTTCACCTTTTTTTGAATGAACCTGTATGTTTAGAGTTGGCCATCTAACCACTGGTGTTCAAATTAGGGTTTCCTTGTTTGGCGCTGTGTTCCTGTGTATTAATTCTCTCATTAACCCTTGCCCTCTGCTATTTAGTGGTTTGCCATTCTGCCTGTTATGCAGCCAGCAGCACTCCTGCCTTCTGGGCTAACAGCTCCATATATGGGCCCTACCTTGGCTCATGCCAGGTGTCCCTGTGAGAGTTATGACAGTATGACACTTCTTTTACTGCTTTATATTATTTTTAAAATATACATCTGAAAATAAATAATGATTGAGAATCGTTAATTCTATAAGTTAATGTTCCCATTTAAACAATATCACAAAGACAATATAATTTTATATTTATCAGTAAAAACATACATGTCTGCCAGCTAATTTTTTGGTGTTTCTAACATCAACAGGGTTATCCAAAGAGATCCGAATTCCTGAAGAAAGGTACCCGAACGCAGAAAATCAGCGTTCGGTTACCTTTCTTGACCATTCGGCTATCCAGAGAGCAGGCAATTTGCCAAATCCTGGCAAATTGCCTGCACATCTGGTGCATGTTCGAGGGCAGTGAATCCCCATAAAAAAGCAATGCTTCGGCTATTCAGAGAGCACAAACCAGCAGTGAAAGGTTCCCGAAATGCCCTGCCATTGTAACGTTGGGGGCTTCCAGCCTCTCCGGGGTGCTTGAAGGCAGCATGTCTGATGTTGCTCGCTCACCAACGCCCGGTTTAAATTGAAACAGGCAGGGAGGTGGCTGCATGAGGCGCGGCTTGAGAGGGGGGCGCGGTCTGGTGAAGGTCTTTAAAAAACCAGCAGTTCCTTCTAAGCAGTGCCAGATCGTGGTTATCCATACCTGAGCTCCTTGTACCTGAATTCTCTCGTGATTTAACCTGTTATTGACCTCTGCTTGTTTTCTGACTATTCTGCTTTCCGTTGCCCTAGACTATTTCCTTGTACTACGCTTCTGCACTGATATCGACCCGGCTATTCCATTTGACTATTCTATACTCTGTATTCCTGATTCTGGCTCGTCTGACTACCCCCGTGTTGCTGACCTGGTTTTGTATTACGACATTGTAACCATTTCTGTCTAGCTAGTATATATTATACCTGGCCAATTTCTAAGGACCAGACAGTTAGGGATTCCTTTACGGCTACCCTGTTGGTAGTTTTTTGGCTCTGTGGAGTGTTGGGCTTTAAGGACTGCGTGGTGGGATCCGGGAACCGTGACATTACGATCTGGCCAAATGGATCCCGCAGACTTAACACAGCATTTGAGTAACTTTGTATCCAGACAGGACGAGCAGGACCATAGGATGGATCAGTTTGCTCTCGCCTTACAAACTATCCTGACTCGTACGGCTCACCTGGAACCAGCTGGGGTTGCACCTCCGCCTGCTATACCTGTGTCCCCTGTCGTTCAGACACCCCAGGTACAAATGACCGCTCCTATGAGGTTTGATGGTACTCCCTCGGAGTGCCGGGGATTTTTGGTCCATGTGGATATTCATTTTAAATTAAATCCACAAATGTTTATCACTGACATAGCCAATGTGGGGTTCATTATTAACCATCTGTCTGGCAGAGCGTTAACATGGGCGAATCCTTTATGGGAGGCAGAGAAGCCTATCGTACTGAATTATAAAGAATTCATAGCCGAGTTAAAACGTACGTTTAATCCTACCAGAAAGGCCAAGGTAGCTGGCAAATCCTTGTTCGGCATACGTCAAGGGAACAGGACTGTGTCTGATTACGCTATAGAATTTAAAACGTTGGTTTCTGACGTGAACTGGACTAATGAGGCTCTGGTTCTGGCTTTTATGGAGGGGTTATCGGAGTCATTGATGCATGAGTTGGCCCCTCGTACATTACCTGAGGTGTTGAGTGAATTTATAGATTATTGTATAGATCTGGATGATCAGATAAGGGACAGAAGAACTCCAAGAGAGAAACCTAAGAAACCGTTACCTAGGTTAGCCCCTGTCTTTCAGGCACCATCCAGAGAGTTATCTCCTCCCTCTGAGCCTATGCAACTAGGCCATACTAGGTTTACAGAGGAAGAGAGAACAAGGCATCTTCGTGAGGGATCGTGCCTGTATTGTGGTTTAAAAGGACATTTACGACTTCAATGTCCCACTCGCCCTAGAATGCATGATAAGTCGGAAAATTACCGCACCTAAGGCAGCTGAGGAGACAGGCCTTGGGTATCCATAGCTTGGGAGACCAAGACCACACATACTACCGCTTTTGTTGATTCTGGAGCTGCTGGTAATTTCATCAATGTTTAATATGCCTCCTCTATCTCTCTCCCTCTGGTTGTAAGAGATACACCCTTGGCCATCGAAGCCATAGACGGTAGGCCATTATCCTGCCCCAGAATTACTCACGATACTGTTACAGTGGTTCTTACCACTGGTCTCTTGCATAAAGAAGAGATCATATTTCAGGTTATCCGTTCTCCTTCCAATCCTGTTGTGCTTGGTTTCTCTTGGTTGGTGGAACATAATACTGTTATTGATTGGGCTAAGGGAGAGATACGGTCTTGGAGTCCTGCTTGTTTTGGGACTTGTTTAATACCGCTTCAGCATATTGGTGCCCTGAACACACCTACAGCTCCTCCATTGTCTACAGAGGTTCCTGACTGGTATGCCGACCTCAGAGCTGTATTTGATAAAAGAGAGGCAGAGAAACTACCTCCACATAGACCGTATGATTGCACCATAGATATTCATCCAGGTACCATGCCTCCTCGAGGCAAAGTATATCCTTTATCCATAAAAGAGAACCAAATCATGGAGTACATAAAGGAGAATTTGGAGAAAGGTTTTATCAGACGTTCCTCTTCTCCAGCAGGGGCTGGGTTCTATTTTGTGTCTAAAAAAGAAGGAGATTTACGCCCGTGTATCGATTATAGGGGGGCTTAACAGGATCACCATCAAGAATGTGTACCATATCCCTCTTATATCAGAACTGTTCGACAGGTTAAGGGGATCAGCAGTATACACAAAACTCGATTTAAGAGGGGCTTACAACCTTATACGTATAAAAGATGGGCATGAGTGGAAAACAGGTTCCCGAAATGCCCTGCCATTGTAACGTTGGGGGCTTCCATCCTCTCCGGTGTGCTTGAAGGCAGCATGTCTGATGCTGCTCGCTCACCAACGCCCGGTTTAAATTGAAACAGGCAGGGAGGTGGCTGCATGAGGCACGGCTTGAGAGGGGGGCGCGGTCTGGTGAAGGTCTTTTAAAAACCAACAGTTCCTTCTAAGCAGTGCCAGATCTTGGTTATCCATACCTGAGCTCCTTGTACCTGAATTCTCTCGTGATTTAACCTGTTATTGACCTCTGCTTGTTTTCTGACTATTCTGCCTTCCGTTGCCCTAGACTATTTCCTTGTACTATGCTTCTGCACTGATATCGACCCGGCTATTCCATTTGACTATTCTATACTCTGTATTCCTGATTCTGGCTCGTCTGACTACCCCCGTGTTGCTGACCTGGTTTTGTATTACGACATTGTAACCCTTTATGGGATATGGGAACTGTGACAGCCATTCGGTGGTTTAATTCGGCAGGTTTATTCAGGCGAATCCCATAGGCTCCAATAATAAAAAAATATTCCCGTTTTAATTCAATATCTAATAAATCGTTCATTATAAAATTCTGCAGTAAAGAATCTCTTTATTTATAGATTGTTTAGGATATTTTAAGCATTTTTCTGGATTTATTTTTTTTTTAAAAAAATTCAGATTATTTATTCTGTAACAACCCTTTTTATTATCATTCCTTGGATCTCATATGTAAATTTCAGACATTTTCACTCAGTAATTTCTTTGCCAACAGCGTTTCACTTATCAAACATTCATACACCGCAGGGTCGCTGAAATGGGACCTTGAAAACGAACCGAATTGAAGAGAACTAAAAGTCACCGAACGTGCGGTGACTTTTCGATTCTCTTTGAATTACCCTGTATAGTTTATATTTGCTACTCCTCCTTGGATCCAATCCTGATAGAATTTATTATCAGGGTTATTCAAAGAGATTCGAAAAGTCACCACATGTTCGGTGACTTTGCGTTCTCTTCAATTTGGTTCGATTTAGCGATCCCATTTCGGCAACCCTGCGGTGTATTCAGCAAGCTCCACAGGGTCCCCGAATTGCAGGGAAAAGTCACCGCAAATCCCGGTGAAGGCACACCAAAAACCCGCAAAAACATCTGCATTAACCTGCCGAAAACGCAGGAAAAACCCGAGCAGGAGCCGATCACACGCAGCGCAGCTGCTAGAAAAAGCCGACACCGCAGACGAATGCAGTGAATAAATTAGAAAAACTGTTTGCTTGAATGTGTGAAAAGTGAAACGCTGTTTGCAAAGAAACTACTGAGCGAAAATGTCTGTAATTTACATATGAGGTCCAGGGAATGATAATAAAAAGGGCTGTTACAGAAAAAATAAGTAAACTTTAAAAAACATATTTAAAAAACAAAATCTGATTTTTTTTTTTAAAAAAATCCCGAAAAATGCTTAAAATGTCCTAAAAAATCTAAATATAAAGAGACTTTTTACTGCAGAATATTATAATGAACGGTTTATTAGATATTGAATTAAAACGGGAATATTTTTTATCATTGAAGCCTATGGGATTCGACTGAATAAACCTGTAGAATGAAACTATCGAATGGCAGGGCATTTCGGGAACATTTCACTTCTGGTTTGTGTTCTCTGAATAGCCGAAGCAGTGCTTTTTCATGGGGATTTCACTGCGCTCGAACAGGCACCGAACAGGCACTGTATGTGCAGGCAATTTGCCAGGATTTAGAAACATAGAAACATAGAAACATATAAAAATGTCGGCAGATAAGAACCTTTCGGCCCATCTAGTCTGCCCAATTACATGGATACTTTACTTGGATTTATCTTTTGTTTAGGATAACCTTATGCCTATCCCATGCCTGCTTAAATTCAATTACTGTTTTGGCCTCTACCACTTCTACTGGAAGACTGTTCCATGTATCCACCACCCTCTCAGTAAAATAATGCTTCCTGATGTTACTTTTAAACCTTTGCCCCTCTAATCTAAGACTATGTCCTCTTGTTTTGCTACTTTGTTTCCTTTTAAATATACTCCCTTCCTCTACCTTGTGGATTCCCTTTACGTATTTAAATGTTTCTATCATATCTCCTCTGTCTCGTCTTTTTTCCAAGCTGTACATGTTGAGATCATTAAGCCTTTCCTGGTAACTTTTCTCCTTCAAGCCGTACACCATTTTAGTAGCCCTTCTCTGAACTCTCTCTAAGATGTCTATATCCTTCTGGAGAAGATACGGTCTCCAGTACTGCACACAGTACTCCAAGTGAGGTCTCACCAGTGCTCTGTACAGTGGCATGAGCACTTCCCTTTTCCTACTGCTAATACCTCTCCCTACACAACCAAGCATTCTGCCAGCATTTCCAAGCATTCTGCTAGCATTTCCTGCTGCTCTATTACATTGACTACTTACCCTTAGATCCTCTGAAATAATAACCCCTAAATCCCTTTCCTCAGATGTTGAGGTTAGGACTGTATCAAATATTCTATATTCTATAGATTTGGCGAATTGCCTGCTCCCTGGATAGCCGAATGGCCAAGAAAGGTAACCGAACGTTGATTTTCTGCATTCGGTTCCCTTTCGGCAGCCATTCGGATCTCTTTGAATAACCCTGTATGTCTATTAGCGTTTTTTTGTTATTGCTTTAATCTTTTTTTGTCTTTCAGATTAGTTATTCCTCCATGGAACCCGTCCTAAGTGACAAAGTTCAGTTTCCTTATTTTTACCGCACTGTCCCTAATGAGATCATTCAATACAAGGCCATAGTTTCCCTAATGAAACAGTTTGGCTGGTCCTGGGTTGTTCTATTAGTTTCCAATACAGAGTCTGGATTGAAGGCCAGCCAGGAGATTCAGAGAGGGCTCTCAGAGCATGGATACTGCGTGGAATTCGTGGAATATATCCAATACAAGACAAATGTAGATTATGCCTTGATAGAAAGGATTGTCCGAAGTTTGAGAACCTCCACAGCTAATGTTATCATTATTTATGCAGCCCGCGATTACGTATTTCGTTTACTAGTCATACTGTACATGTATCCTATTGCAAACAAAATCTGGATCATCTCTTCTCAGTGGGGCTTGTCTGAGGGAGTCGAGTTTGACTTTTTAAGCCTTGAGCCTTTCAATGGTAGCCTGGCCTTCAGCCTTCCTGCAAAAACCACTCCAAACTTTGAAGAGTTTTTCAAAAGTATCAATCCTGGCAGTTACCCGAATGATATATTTATTGATCAAGTGTGGATGGAGCTTTATCACTGCAACTATAGAAGGAAAAGTGGTGACTTTGAAATATGCATCGGCAATGAGACAATAAAATGGGCAGAATATCTCAATATACACAAATATATGTCACAGTACAGTTACAGTATATATAATGCAGTGTATGCTCTGGCACACGCTTTACATCTAATGACATCTCAAAAGCAAGAGGCTCTGGGTGAAAATGGCTTCCCAGCATGGAAGGTGAGTGTTAGAATGCCATAATATTGAGAATTGTTTTGTAGAATCTTAATATCCTCTTTCATTGTATATGATGTCTACTGTTTAATGTGTTCCTCTGTGTAGATTATATCAGGGTTTGAGTAGAGCAGGAATGAAGGGAAAAGTTTTTCCCTGACTATTTTTGGCACGTGATCACCATTCCCAGACTCACTGATCAGCCACTGTGACCCTCACCTTGAATCCGTCCTTGCGTTGGCCAATAGCTGCTCTCTGGTAGAGTGTTGGGGATATATGAAATCACGTCTCTGGTAGAACACTGCTTCTGTACAGCTGTTTCAGGGTGATTTGAAAGTGGAGCTACACAGGGTCATTAGGCATTTACCTACCACAGACCTAATGTGAGGGGGGGCAGAATATTTTAAAATAGAGTGGTTCCTCAGAGAATAGAATGGTTGCAGAGTAGCATTACACCAATCGCTCCAAATGTCCACCTGCCTATGGCATAATGGGACAGGTTGGTGTGGTCCTTATAGGGTTTACCAACATTTCGATTGCCGATTAAAAATTTGGCTCAAATAATGTCTCTCATGGCTTTGCTTTTTAATGGCACTTCAATTCGCATTTATTGTTATGCCAATATCTGAAAGTATCAAGTGATTTGTTGATAAATAGATTTTCAGGCATGGAAACGTGGAAAATAACCCTGAAGCACAGTGATTATCCTAAAAGTAAATATAAATGTTAATTTATAAATAAAATCTAAAGGGGTTCTTCAGAGAGAGATGATCTGGCCCCGAAATGTCACCGAACAGTGAATTTCCCCGTATGGTGCCATTTCGGGGCCATTCGGCTATTCAGAGAGCAGGCAGTTTACCAAATTTTGGTTCCTAGGCAGTGAAATCCCCCATAGAGAAGCAATGGTTAATCTATTCAGAGACACCGAATAGCAGTGAAAAGTTGCCGAAGTGCCCTGCCGTTCAGTGGTTTCATTCATCGTGTTTATTCAGACAAACCCCATAGGCTTCAATGTTAAAAATATTCCCGATTTTATACAATATCTAATAAACCGTTTATTATTTTAATCTGCTTTAAAATGTCTCTTTATTTATTGTTTTTTTAGGATCTTTTAGGCATTTTTGGGGGCTTTTTCAGCAATTTTTTTAAAAAAAGTGTTTTTTCTTTTTTCTCCTTCAGACCTTTTTATTATCATTTATTATCATTCATAGGATCTTATACGTAAATCCCACACATTTTCATTAAGTAGTTTTTTTACAAACAGCGTTTCAATTTTGACACTTTCAATCATATTGTCTTTTTTTACCCCGATCGTCGGCTCGGCGGCTTTTTCTGATGTGTTCAGCATGTTTTTTTGTGACAGTTCCGGCAATGTTTTCGGTGGAATTTTGGCTGGTGTTCAGCTTGTGTGCAGTGGGTTTTCCCTGCATTATGGGGGCCTTGCAGTGAATGCTGAATTCTAGGGAAACGGGTTTCGGAATTTCGGAATTTTCACGAAATTTCCCGATTCGTGTTTTCGGATGCGGCCGATTTTCCGAAAATTTTTAGATCCGAAAATGTCAGAAAATAAATTTCGATTTGACACATTTCAAGTCCATTCGAAAATTCCGAAATTTTTTCGTTTCGGCTTGGAAAACTTTTCGGATTTTTCGAATGGACTTGAAATGTGTCAAATCGAAATTTATTTTTGCTGTATTCATGATTTCGGTTCCATTCGTGATTTCGGTTCCATTTCGGTAATTCTGGAAATCGTATATTTAACTATTATCGGTTATATCGCTGATTCTGTAAATTTTGTATTTGTAAATGCGTATCACTTGTTTCAGTTTAGCGTTTTTTAAATCGTTGTTTCATTTTTTTTGTTCCTTGGCTTTCATACCATTTTAATATGTTTAAAAAAAGTTGTGAAATGTATATTCAATTATTCATAAGAAAAAAAGGATCTTTACTTAATAAAAAAAAAACACGATAGAATCGCCAGAATTATCGTATCGACAGAATGAATTATCGGATCCGAAAAACAAACCAAAAATTTATTATAAAAAAATATATAAAGTATAAAAAAGTAAACCATAGTAGTTTACGTCAAAACGAATAGAGTTAGACACTTTGAAACGAGGAGAACAGACGTTCCGAAAAAACGAAAATTTCCGAAATCACGAAAAGTCGATACAAAAAACGAGCAAAGTGACCCGAAAATACGAAAAATGGTCGATATTCCAAAAAAAATGTACACGAAAAACGAACCGAACCGAATTGAAACAGAAATCGTTCTAAACTAGCCGAATCGAAAATTTTAAACATCCGAACAAATCGAACCGAATCGAACCAAAAAAAAAATCGGTGCACAAGCCTATTAGGTGCCATTTCGGGGCCATATCGGCTGTCTCTGTATAACCCCTTTACATGTATAAAAGTTATTTTCTCTTTTTTCTTTTTACTATCACACAATTATTAAACAAGGGGCCTTTTATCAAGCAACTGAATTGTGTCAACCGAGTCAATAAATATTTTGAAATATCTTACGAAACCTGCCAATTATTTTTTTTAAATATCGGCCGGTAGAATTAAATTGAGCCTCTTCTTCTTGGATGGAATTTTCAATCAATAATAGAATAGACTGACCTGGCTTCGATTGGTTGGTCAGTTTTTTCTCCCAGTCTGGTCCTGCTATCTGTTCTCTCCTTATCTCATTTCATGGGGGGGGGGGGCAGCAGAATGTTTAACTATCTGTTTGTGCTTACAGGTTCATAAGTATTTAAAGAAAATCCATTTTACAAACACACTGGGTGAAGACATCTTTTTGGATGAAAACGGAGATCTGAATTCTGAGTTTGACATTTTAAACTGGGTTGTTTTTGCTGATCAAACTTGCAATGCCATCAAAGTTGGACAATTTCATCAACAACCTCTCCCAGATCTTATGATTAATGAGGAAAAGATTAGATGGGACCCAGGTTTTGAAAAGGTGATTACAAATAATTATGTTCAGTTATTAACATCTACTACTGGAATCATTGTGCGCTACTCCATAGTGAATACCAACATTACGGTTCGGAGATGTAAGCATTACCAAGAGGATAAGTGACTTTAACGCATGCCCCCCTATATTACCTTCCTGACCTGTAAGGATTCATTTCCGCGAGCTTACTGTACTTTGCGCTTCCCATGTTATGTATAGGATGCGCAATCATTAATTAGCGTTTCGATAAATAAGGTATTACAAAGTCCTAGCACAGGGATGTTCAAACCAAAATTGAACCCCTTAACGCCGCAGGACATACAATTACGTCGTGCATAAGGCGGGCTTTAACACCGCAGGACACAATTGTACGTCCTCAGCGTTTGCAGCACCCCTCCGGCGATACTCACCTCTGGTCGCTCCCACGCTGCTCTGACTCCCGCGGAGTCAGATCTGCGTGTATCCCTCCTCCCGGCGCACTGACGTCATCGCGCCGGTGGCGTGATGATGTCAGTTTCAGGCGTCGTCCCCCCCGCCGGCGCAGGGGAAGTGCCTGAAGGGGAAGCGGGATCCTTTGGATCCCTCTATCTCCCCATCGCCAGGGACCAGGCGGCTGTGGCCAGCATCGCTGGAAGGGTCACAGCCTGACCTTTACAGCGATTGTAGGGGGTTAACCCCTTAGTTGCCAGGTCGCGGCCTGGCACCAATCGGTGCAAGACCGTGGCCTTTTTCCGGTGGGGGCCGCCATCTTGGATGGCAGCCCCACCTCTGGGTCCCCCCGCGTCAACTGACTCATCGCGCCATGCGTGATGATGTCAGTTAACCGGGGAACCCCCTAGCTGCAAAGGGATTTCCTATGGAAATCCCATAGAGGAGATAGGGGGGCTCTTTGAACCACTGTATCTCCTGATCAGTGGCAGCTAGGGGGTCATGTCTGATATTGCTGGAAAGGCCAGAGCATGGTCTTTCCAATGATATCAAACATGACCATGTTAAAAGTAAAATAAATGGTTAAAAAAATGTAAAAATTATAATGTGAACAATGATGCTTCACTAATTATTATTCTTTATTATTCTTTATTTATAAAGCGCCAGCATATTCCGCAGCACTAATGATTTGTTTTTGGGGGGGTTTAGCTAAAATCACGCAATTTTTCCCAAAAAAAAATGGGTTCCCCGTTCTAATTTTTTTAACAACTCTACCCCATAGCATATGACCGCAAAGGCTCGGATAATAAATTTGTTTTAAAAAAAACACTTTACACACTTTGGATGATTGAAATTTTATTGAAAATTCAATTTTTTTTTTTTTTTTACATTTTTTGTTACTGCATTTTGGCAGAGCATGACCTATACATATAATAATGATATATTATTAATCTTCCGAGTCTGCCGGAAAGAACGATATATAATTTGTCTGGGTGGTATAATAATACGTGATTTAAAACCGCGTTTAAAAACGGTCAAAATGTGTCTCCTTTGAATCTTTAAGCTCTCGCTCTACCTTGTGTACGAAGGATTTTTTTCGTTATATTCAGGTTCGGAGCTTTGCGTCCAAGCCACATATTAAGTGTGCGGCTGGGTCCAAACAGACTTGGTTTGAACAATTGTGCTACCCAAAATTAGCATTTTCAGGGTTAATATCACAGATTTATGACTGGATTACACATATTTTAGATTGGCAAGAATTATCATATGTTAAGGCCTGGGCTCGAGATCTGGGGTTAATTATGACTCTAGATGACTGGAATGAGATCTGGGGAAAAGCTAAAAATGTCTCTATTTGCACTCAATTTCAAGAGCAATCACTGAAACAAATTTTTCGTTGGTACACAACCCCAGTTCAATTGAATAAGATGGGAGTCTCGACATCTGATTTATGTTGGCGCTTGTGTGGCGAAAAGGGCACATATCTCCACATGTGGTGGACTTGTCCTGTTATAGTGCAGTTTTGGACCCAGATTCAGAAAATACTTTCTGAAATTTTTCAGTATACACTTCCTTTTTCACCTCAGTTGTATCTTTTGTCTAAACCCTTAGCGGATTTGTCTCAAGGGCACGATAAGTTACTTAATAAGCTTCTCTCCGCAGCTCAAAGAGCTGTAGCTGAAAAATGGAGAACAGGGGAATCTCCAGATTTGGAAAGAGTTAGGTCTAACATTAGGGATTTTAAATTGATGTATGGACTACCTGCCAAAATGTATCACACTACAGCTGCCCACGATAACGTGTGGGTGAACTGGACAAATTATGATGTGTTATAGGATATGTTTCTTGTGTTCCTCTTTTTTTTTTTTTTCTCGTCTGTTTGGTCTTTTGTGCTTCAATGTATTGTTATTGTGTGGTTTGTTTCTAAATATATACATTTTGACTGAACAGTTTAAAAATTAGGTGACCGTAAATTCCTTTTTTTTCTCAGCTTTTGTAGAGCTTAAGATGTTTTGTTTAGATAATGTTATCTATTATAGGTCATTTTTTTCTGTGTATGTTTATTGCATTTCAGTCAATAAAGAATTTAAAAAAAAAATGGTCAAAATGAGCTCAGCAAACTTCTACTTCGAAATAGTGCTGAAGTTGTAAAAATACTCCCGTCCTTAAGGGGTTAAGCTACACCTCAAAGTTGCCGCTAAATTTTTCTGCATTTTCAACATCATTTAGCACCCCCTAAAACCCACCAATAAATCCGATATGTTCCTCTCATCCCGTGGCGAGCACAGTGGCCCGATCCCCCTCTTCTTGTCACCGGGAGCAGAGTGAGACTGTGAACAAATAATTCCCAGTCTACCTCCGCAATCACTCCATGGTGCTGTGCGATCTTGCGGTCCAGAAGCACAACTCTCCATGGAGTCCTATGGACTGCAGGAGGTGATACTTGTGGCAGCGCGGAAGCGATACTGCGAGTATCACAGCAGATAACGCTGCATTCCGGGGCAAGGTGTCGTAGTAGCACCTGCCCTGGAATATTTCTCTAAAATGGGGAAGCTACGGGGAAATCTGCAGGTGTAGATTTTCCTCGTTACCATCCCCATTTTAGCACGAAGAATGGAATAGTGCCCATTCTAGGGAATATTAATATAACCATTTTACTTCTGCATTGGACAAGAAAAAACTAAAATTTTACTTTCTGTTAAAGCTGTTCATTCCTAATCTCTCTCCGATTCTTATGAAAATTTTCCAGTGGAGAACCTTCTACACTTTATATCTTCCAACCTTTTGTTAATGTACCCCTTTTCTTTGAATGTCTTAGCCAAATCCATTGACTATTCCAAAATATCTGTCCTCATCGGGACTCCTTCAAGCCCCTTCTGCAAGTCTCAACGCTCTCTTGATATATAATTATTGCAATTCTCTTCTTTGAAACTGGTACGAGTCTTGAGTCTGTTACCTGTAACATATATATGAAGCTGAAGAAAATCTACTGAATCCTTGCTCCTTTTTGTTGTTGTATATGTATATCTTTGCTGTGCTGCTCTTCAATATATTTCTTCAATCTTTCTTCATCTTCATTCCATATACTGTAATAAAAACATCCCAGACTCTCCTGTCTCTCAAGGTTCACCAGCCCAATTGCATGCGGCATGGCCCAGACCTCCCCTCACCAGTGTTTCCACCTGGCTTCCTCAGCGTTGGCACACTAGGTTCCAGTCCGGATGCAGCATCTACCGCTGAGGGTTCCCTCCACTCCGATGCTCAGAGCTGCTGTGGCATTTCTGAAGAGAATGGCATAGGTCAGGTGACAGTGCTTCGCTAGCCCTTGTTATGGGCGCATGATCAGCCTCCAATATAATGGCATGTAGAAACAAGGAAGTATAAAAATCGCTAGCGGGTGCGTGGCTTGACTTCCATCGGACATGGCAGCATAGTGCAGAGGCTCCGAGGAGAAAAAGCTCATACTGCCGGCTAAACACCATTCCTGAGCGACATGGGGAAGATCCACAAAAGCACAGGCTCTCAGAAGGCCCTGGAGGGGAAATGACAAACCGAGACTCCTGCCTTCTCCGCTATTTACTCCCGGCAACTGAAACCGGAAGTGCGATGCCAGACCAGGCCCAATCCCTGGCCACTCCTACTCTGCTCTCCCAGGCACACTCTCCAGCCACATCGGATGTGGGATCGGCAGACACGGAGGCCCCGGACTGGGCCTACTTGCTGCGGACCTACCCACAAGGTCAGACCTCCAACAGGCCAATGCTGAACTCCAGCAATCTATTTTAGCGGACATTCAAGGCCTTACTGTGAGGGTTGATATTTTAGAGGGAGAATGTGACCGTTCCCAGAATGCCCAAGTAACAACCACAGTGAAGGTAGACACTCAACAGACCCAGATGTGTAGCACGGCCCTACACACTATGGATTTGGATAATCATGGTAGACGCAGTAATTTATGCCTGAGAGGTCTCCCGGAGAGTGAGGACCCCCAACTACAACTGCACAAGGCACTGATGGTGATTTTTAATTCTGTGCTGGAATGTGATGCCACAGAACCCATCAAGTTTGTACGCGCACATAGGGCCCTAAGGCCGAAGGTGTCTGGTGGTCGAGATGAATGGAAGACCTCCATTCTTTGGAGCAGCTGATTCTAACCACATCAGATCAGACCGAGACATACACCGCAATCTGGTCCAGATGGAACTTAATCTCGTCCTCCACCCTCTTCAGAGCGTTATTGAACTTGCAGAACGGTTAAAAGGTTCTGGGTACCTTCTAAAGGAGATAAAGACCACAGCGACAGGAGAAAACACCATCTGCAGTGAATAACTCACGTCTATTTTCTTAGGAATATCAAGTTTGCTGGAATATTGATGATTTTAGTCACCAGGTGGCAGCAAATCAGTAGGAACCCAAAAGTGATATTGACTTTTCACTCAGGTTCATGATGACTTGTGTTAAAGATCCTGGTATCCCAGGCACCCTTTCCGCTATATAAGACGGTGTTTACATCCAAACAGAGTAGACGACACGTACTGTGGAGTTGTTGCTCATTCAAAATCCAAATGGAGAATGCTTTATTTACAGGTTTTCAGGTACAGAAACAATGGACACAATCCCAGCCGTGGAACAATGGTTGGAGTCAGATAACAATCTGACTGGGGGAAGGTGTGGGTTGTTGAGAGTATGTGAAGACAAAGGAAGCCATTACTTACAGGGGGTGGGGTGGAAGCAGACAAAAGGTTAGAGTGCAAGCTCTTGAGCATGGTCCTCTCCTACTGCTTTGTGAGTGCAAAATATAACAACTTATAACTGTAACATTCAGATACACTTTCACAACAGCATAGCACATCACACAACACTCTACACTATACACAGAGACAATAAACTGTAAACAAAAATAAATGCAAATAAACTCTGAAGCGGCCGTTTCGTCACATAGCGTCTTCCAGAGCGTCAGGGCGAGCTTAGATCCCAATGGATCACTTGCCACTGACAAGACCTGTCCCTTTGCTACACCATTTGTAAAGTTCCAAGGTGCTGGCACACATGCACCGTCAGTAGGGTCTGACGGTTGCCGTAGGATACCCCTGGTTGTGGGTTCATAGTCCCGTGGTAAGAGCCAAGCCATCCCTCTTGTCCAGTGCGCCAGGCAACAGACCACCACAGTCCACAGATACAAAACATTTGCTAGCGGGCACCCTGGGATTCCTCCCCACATCTTTCTCTCCCCAGGGCACCTCTGCAGACCCAGGAACAGAACCCACTCTGTGTTAACAGTCCCTCGTCTTTCCTTCTGCTGCATCCCCCCTCCCAAACATTTAAAAGGGGCACACCCCAAACCCATCTCCACAATCCCAAATGGGTGGAATTCTTCCTTGGCCCAGGAACTTGGTAGCTTCTCACTGCTACAGAAATGTCCATAAAAAGTCACAACTGAGCACAAGTCACTCACCCAGCCTACCCCGGCATCTTCTGTATGATGTCGCAGCTGCTGGAGAGAATGTGGGTTGGCTGGTGTCTCAACAGTCACTGGTTTGGAATCTGCACCCAACTGCCCAGCACACAGAGGGCAGACACTTGGAATCCATAGTCTCATCTACAATCCCGCAGCAGGAATCATGCACCATCTGGGGAAGGGGGTCAGCAGCATCCTGTTGCTGGGAGAAGGGGCCATCCTCACCCTCATGCTGGAGCTCCATCTTCCACTGTGGAGAAGTACCACCTGTACTCTCATCCTGGGGTACACTCTGCCACTGGGGAGTGAGGCCAACTGTCTCCCCTCACTGAGGCTCACTCTTTAGCTGGATTAAGAAGGAGATGGCTGCAGGTTCCTTGGACTCCTGTGCAAGCATGTGGTTCTCCTCATTTCCCTAGAAATCTGGGCCACCAGATTGAGGACAGAAATCTGTAACTCTTTGCCCTAATGCCAACTCTTCCGCTGTGATGGCAGAAAGCTCCTCCACCAACAAACTGTCGTCCACAACCTCTGGAGCGCCTTCCATCTCCAGCTGGGGATCTGGACCAGCTGCCTCATATCTTCCATACGCAGTAGGGATAACCACAGCTTCTTCCACTGAGGGCCAGAATAAGTCCACTTTTTCAAGCTCCTCCACCCATCCCCGGGTTGGAGTGCTCTGCTGTGGTTCTGGGCATACTGCCAAACAGTCCAGAAATTTGTTAGTGGGGACCTCCATCTTTCCCACAACGAAAGAGTCCATTGCTGGCCCAAACAATTCTAGGCCTTCCAGCTCCCTCAGCCATCCTTGGCTTGGAGCACACTATGGGCTATCTGGGTTGGCAGCCCAGCCTCCCAGTAAATCACTGGTGAAGATTTCACTCTCTCTCACCGTCACCAGACAATCTTCCTTGCTGCAAATGTCCTCTGGCTTGATCCAGACTGAGAATTCGTCCTCGTTGCACTCCACATCCTGAGTGCCAATCTTTTCCTCACTCCGCACAGCTTTCTCTTGCTGCAACAAGCAGACCTCTGTCCACACGCTCTAGAACAGGTCCATGCTGGGGTTCGGTCAATACTTACTGTTGTGTCTCCGTACCTCCTCAAGAATCTCCATCTTGCTCTGTTCTGCACACACTTGAGCCTTTGGTCTCCAGCTCCTCCAGCTGGAAAGGGCAATCCCACAGCTGCCACCAGTGTTAAGGATCCTGGTATCCCAGGTGCCCCTTTCCGCTGTATAAGATGGTGCTTGTATCCACACAGGGTAGACGACACGTACTGTGGAGTTGTTGCTCATTCAAAATCCAAATGGAGAATGCTTTATTTACAGGTTTTCAGGTACAGAAACAATGGACACACTCCCAGCCGTGGAACAATGGTTGGAGTCATAAAACAATCTGACTGGGGGAAGGTGTAGGTTGTTGAGAGTATGTGAAGACAAAGGAATCCATTACGTATAGGGGGTTGGGGTGGAAGCAGACAAAAGGTTTGAGTGCAAGCTCTTGAGCATGGTCCTCTCCTACTGTTTTATGAGTGCAACATATAACAACGTATAACTGTAACATACAGATACACTTTCACAACAGCATAGCACATCACACAACACTCTACACTATATGCAGAGACAATAAAGTGTAAAGAAAAATAAATGCAAATAAACTTTGAAGTGGCCGTTTCGTCACAGCCTGTATAGACTAAAGCCACCCAGCATTTTATGTTTTATGTTTTAATCCTTATGTTTGTATGCATGGACATATATGGACTATAAAAGGTTTTAAGTACTTTATTTTCCTGGACAACATGTACAAACAGTGAAGTAATTGGTCTGCATACAATTGTCACCTGTCCCTGTGATAAATACACCCTTTCAGCGGGGAATAACGCATAAGGATTCATATTACATCCTTCATATATCTGTATCTAGCACCTACAGACACAGTTTTATCATCTAGAAGCAAGCAGCGCCAGATAGAGGGCACCCACACCTATTTTATTGTACATCACGTGTAGTCCCTTAACCCAGTAGTTTTAAATGTATGCTAATAAAGTAGGAAATAGTGAGATAGAGCTATCTACCTTATAAAAGTGAACGTAACCGTTGTAAGGTACCAATTTATCAGGAACCAACTTGAAGGCTTCATCTAGCATGCTCCAGCAATGGTAACGTCTGGCATTGCAAACGCATTACCTCTGAAAAAGGAGTTTTGAGCTGTGCAACATATTTTAAACAAGATCCTATGCCACAAATTAATGCACTGACTTAAATTGGTCCTGTTCTATTATCTCTATTCAACATAAAGACTGCGAAGAATCGAAGTGTCAGATTGTAAAATAAATACACTTTTCTACAAAAAGCAAGTCGTCTTCTTCTGTATCCAGCGATATCTGAAAAATTTATTTGTTCCTTGTCAAAGTTAGCAGTAAATTTCAGTCCAAAATCATTGTCGTTTAGATGATGCAAAAAAGTCTCAAATTCCCCATGGCTGCCATCTCCGATAATGATCACATCATCAATGTACCTGTGCCAGAGCACCAAACTTCCCCCCAACTGGAAGGACCCTATATGTATGAGTCCTCCCAGTACAACATATATATATTAACAAAGCTGGGGGCAAACATGGTGCCCATGGCATTACCATTGATCTGTAGATAAAATTGTTGACCATAAAGGAAATAATTGTGTTCCAGAATAAATTTAATAGCTCCACATAAAAAAAAATAATTCTCCATACCCAAACTCTTTTCTCTAGCCAAAAATGTTTGGATAGCTTTCACACATATAAGTTATCCTCTCCAATATAATGGCAGACAGCCGGTGGCACCTTCCAATGATGTCATCGGTATCCTATGCCAAGAAGGTGTTCTACATGTCCAGCACTATAAAAGGTTGTGGCGATGCCTCCTTCTTGACTCCAGCATTGATGCAATGTTTTCATAGTTGGGAATTATGCAGAAGTTACTGATACAGTGTTTTCTGTGTACCAATCTGGCCTGTGATAACCACCATTAGTGTCTGCTGCCAGTCCAGACCTTCGATTCTGCCCTCTGACTATGAGTTTGCCTTTCCCTTTGGATATGTCGCTCTGTGTTTCCCTGTGTCCTCCACCCGTTGCTACTATGCCCCGAGGTCTGGCTTGTATCCCGTACCGACTGCGTGGAGTACCGGCTGGGTGGAGTAGAGGTAACATCACTGCTCTGCGTGGAGAGAGCCTGTGGAGCCATGGGTTCGATCCCGACGAGCACCTCTCCAGTAAGTGTCCTTGGGCAAGACACCTGACGGCACATACTTGCCACCCAGGACATACTTGAAAACGAGAGAAATCTCAATGTATCCTTCCTGGTAAAATCCTTTCTCAAAAAAAACATACCGAGTCACAACTAGAAGCCTCCTCAGGGTATATAGGACTTCCTATGTACTGTATATGGGTAATTGCCCTGTCATGGTTATTTGTTTCGCAGTCAGTGCATTCCATTCTGTTGTTTTCTCGCTTCATTGGCTCATGTCTCTTCTGACCATAATGATTCTCCACCGTGATATTGACCTCTGCTTTGTTTACTTGTTTATGTATCCCTCTGTTATCCTGACTATGGCTTGTTTATCTGACTATTCTTTTGTTTAGTAACCCTACCATGACAAGGATGGGATCTCAGTTTGGAAGTTTCCCTCCTATCTGTCCTATCCTGTGGTTCTTGATTGTTGGGTTAGGCTCTATTCTGATACTTGCCTGCTATGGATGTGAAATGAATTGAAGAGATACAACCTGTTGCTAATAGTGTACATTGATTTTTAATAACTAAAAATTCAGGAGATGTCTACAGGATTTGAGGAAGTGACATTTTCCAGACCATGTTCGAGTGCATATGTACTTTTGGAGAAAAAAGAGACAAAATAAAATAAATGATTAAAGGCTTGCTTTTCTTTTCCATCCCCAGAGCCAGCGCTCAGTATGCAGTGAAAGCTGTATTCCCGGATACAGAAAATCACACAGAGAGTCTCAACCTTCTTGTTGCTATGATTGCGTCCCTTGTGTAGAAGGAGAAATATCCAATGAAACCGGTAAATTAATTATAAAAAAGTACAATTGAATATAATTTCTCAAATATTCAGCTTTTTTTAGCGTGTTTTGAGTTTAGACAATGATATACTGTATGTTTATGACACTTAAAGATTTTAATTTTACTACAAATAAACTACTGGAGAAATGGAATAGTAAGTCTCTCAACGATATTGATTAGGAAAGAAAACATCTAATGCAACAAGGGGGTAACCCGTAAATTTAAATGGAGAGGTATATGTCAATGCCTAGGTAAGGCATGGAAGTGAAAGCCTCCATGGAGTCCTATGGACTCCAGGAGGTGAAATTCATGGCGGCACGGACACGCTTCCACGAGATTCCCAGCGGTCAGCTCTGCATTCCACCGCAAGGTGCTGAGGTACCGCCTGCCCCAGAATGTTGCGCTAATTTGGGGACGCTACGGGGAAACTTGCAGGCGCAGTTTGTCCCTGTTAGCGTCCCCATTTTAACGCACACTAAGGAATAGGGCCCAATGGGTCAGAAATCCAGAATACTGACCTATTGGCTTGCAATGTGTGGAAAATAAGTAAATAACACCACAATGGGGTACCACTGAGTGTTGTTGGCCCACAATAAGATTTCATTCAGCCGCCAAAAAATGTTAAAATGTCAGATTTCTGTGATAAATCATGTCAAATCAAATCAAGATAAATCCTTTCAGAACTTTTTCCACCTTTTAATGTGACATATAAGCTTTACAACTCAATGAAAAACAAACAGTAATCTTTTAGGTGGAGGGAAATATAAAACTAACATAATCTGGTTGCATAATTGTGCACACCCTTAAACTAATCCTTTTGATTTTATTCCAGCACTTTTTGGGTTTGAGTCTATCCGCATGGCACATCTTGACTTGCCATTATTTGCCCAATCTTCTTTGCAAAAACACTCCAAATCTGTCAGATTGCGCGGGCATCTCCTGAGCACAGTGTTGCATCATGTGAAAAATTCATGAAGTGGAAACAGGAGATAAAAAAACATAACTTTATTTTTCTTTTTTTCATTAAACAAAGAAAAAAAGTAGCATGTGTTTTATAACATGTTTTAAAAAGTGGTTTTATTTGTAAAGCACAAGTAATCTAGTTACAGCTTACCTGAGTGATAGTGTCCGTTTAAACATAAAATCCTGGCTAGTGATGAGAAATGTAAAAAAAAAAGCATGAGGCCATATTACAGTTACAAGTAATGTAAGTAGTAGTGTCTACGGCGACTCCCTGTTCGCTGCACTTGGGGGACCCTGCAGTAAACTTGCACAGAAGTGCACAGACGTGCGCCGAACTTGTGTCACATCCTTGGCGGCCCTTCATGGTGGGGTCTGGACAACCGGCGGCATCGCTGGCTGGCCGGGTGCCAGGAGTTCCAGCTGATCGTCCTGCGTCTGGAGGGGCGGGGCCTGGTGTGGTGACGCGGAGACGCCTTAAATGCAGGGTGCAAGAATCAGCTCGTCGCTCTGACGTGGAGTTATTCCTGCATCGCCTGGTGTATCCACTAGACTTGTGCACCGATTTTTTTTTCGGCTCGATTCGGTTCGATTCGTTCGGATGTTTAAAATTTTCGATTCAGCTCGTTTCGGACGATTTCTGTTTCGATTCGGTTCGGTTCAGGTCGTTTTTCGTATACATTTTTTTTTTCGGAATATCGACCATTTTTCGTGTTTTCAGGTCACTCTGCTCGTTTTTTGTATCGACTTTTCGGAACGTCTGTTCTCCTCGTTTCAAAGTGTCTAACTCTATTCGTTTTGACGTAAACTACTATGGTTTACTTTTTTATACTTTATATATTTTTTTATAATTAATTTTTGGTTTGTTTTTCGGTTCCGATAATTCATTCTGTCGATACGATAATTCTGGTGATTCTATCGTGTTTTTTTTTATTAAATAAAGATCATTTTTTCTTATGAATAATTGAATATACATTTCACAACTTTATTTAATCATATTAAAATGGTATGAAAGCCAAGGAACAAAAAAAATGAACAAAACGATTTAAAAAACGCTAAACTGACCCGAATGCCACAAGAAACAAGTGATACACATTTACAAATACAAAATTTACAGAATCAGCGATATAACCGATAATAGTTAAATATACGATGTCCAGAATTACCGAAATGGAACCGAAATCACGAATGGAACCGAAATCATGAATAGAGCAAAAATTAATTTCGATTTGACACATTTCAAGTCCATTTGAAAAATCCGAAAATTTTTCGTTTCGGCTCAGAAAACTTTTCGGATCTGTCGGTTTTCGGGTCCGATCCGATTCGGAAATTCGGCCGAATCCGAAGACACGAATTGGGAAATTTCGTGAAAATTCCGAAATTCCGAAACCCGAAACGCACATCCCTAGTATCCACTTTGTCGTGTTTCACTGATTTCCTGCTCTGTTGCCGACCTGCTATTGTATGAGGACCTTGCTTGTTATTTGACCTGGACTGCCTTCTCGATCATTCTCCCTCTTTATTGTTATATTGCCTATCGCGCTTGTTACAGTCTCAGTGCGTATATGCTGTGCTACCACACTTATTCCTATATACATGCCTGTTTTGTTGAGCGCTGAGTCTAAGTACCGTTTTAGTTGCCCTGTTGCCAAACTGAAGTGTATATCTGACCACGATTCTTCTTATACCTGCTGTATAAGTTAACTTAGGCGGCCTGACTCAAGAAGCTCCCAAGCCATCAGCAAAAGTAACCCTTTGTATTCCAGTACCCACCCGCTCTTGAACCCTGCTGCCTCCTGCTTATACTCTCTATTCCTGGTGTGTCTGTTCTCCCTGGCTGGGAGTGATAGGGTTAGAAGTCCCGATCATTTCAAGGATCGGAGGGATAGAAGTCTGTCCAAAAGGATCCTCGCCACGGTTGTCAAGTGTGAGCGGGACAGCGAACGTGACAACTAGAAAGCACAATCCAGGTTGTCTATTAAACAATGCATTGCCTCATAGGCTCCGCACTTGCTGGTAGTGTGGGAAATGAGAAGGTGAGTTAGCGCAGCATCACTGTTCACTTTATAATTGTAAACTGAATAATATTGCTGCGTTATAAGAAAATGGAAAATATTATTTTGTTATTTTATTTTTACATAAATCTAACTAACCTGGTTATGTTTGGTATCACTGGAAAGGCCATAATCTGGCCTTTCCAATGATACTTCATCAGGTTTATTCAAATAGATCCGAATTGTGGCCGAAAGGTGACCGAACAGGTGAAATTCAGCGTATGGTTACCTTTTCTGGCCATTCGGCTATTCAGAGAGCAGGCAGTTCGCCAAATGTTGGTGAATTGCCTGCACATAAGGGCAGTGAAATCCCCATAGAGAAGCAATGCTTTGCCTATATCAGAACACAAAACAGCAGGGAAAGGTTGCCAAAATGCCGAAATGCCCTGCCAATCGGTGGTTTAATTCGACAGGTTTATTCAGGAGAATCCCATAGGCTTCAATGTTAAAAATATTTCCGTTTTAATTAAATATCTAATAAACTGTTTATTATTTTATTCTGCTGTTAAGAGTCTCTTTATCTTTAGATTTTTTCCGATCTTTTAGGCATTTTTGGAATTTTTTTGGCAAACTTTTTTATCCTTTTTTTTATTTAAATCATTTTTTCTTTTTTCTGTAACAGCCCTTTTTATTATCATTCATTGGATCTTATACGTAAATTTCAGACATTTTCGTTCATTAGTTTCTTTGCAAACAGCGTTTCACTTTTCAAACATTCAAGCGTATTGTTTTTTAATTTTTTTAACTCCATTCGTCTGTGGTGTTGGCTTTTTCTGGCGGCTGCTCTGCGCTGTGATCGGCGGCTGCTCGGGTTTCTCCGGCGTGTTCGGCTGGGTTAATCCAGATGTTTCTGTGAGTTTCGGTTTGCGTTCGCTGGGTTTTGCGTTGAGTGATCTTCGGGTTTGCGGTGGCTTTTCCCTGCACTATGACGGCCCTGTGGTGGTTGCCGAATACACTGCAGGGTCGCCGAAATGGGATTGCCAAATCGCACTGAATTGAAGAGAACGAAAAGTCACCGAACGTTCGGTGACTTTTCGATTCTCTTTGAATAACCCTGCATATGTCCCTCTAGACCTTAGGGCTCCAGAGATACAGTGGTCTAAATGATTGTAAAAGAAAACAACTTTTTTTATTTTACAGAGCAAGGCGCCCCCTACTCTGCCTAGTTATAAATCCAGCCCTGGTCACACTCCTCTCTCACTCATTTTATTCAGCATTATCTCTGTCTTTCCCTGACTGTCTTTCCATCTCTCTTACATTCTCGTCTTATTTCTTCCCCCCTCTCTCTTTCTCTCCTCCACTCCCTTTCCCTCACTCTCTCCTTCACCCCTTTCCCTCATTCTCTCCTTCATCCCCCCTTTCACTCACTCTCCTATCTCTCCCTCTATCTCTCTCCCGCCTTTCTCTCACCCCTTTTCTCTCTCTCCCCTGTCCAACACATTGTTTTTCCCTCTTTTAGGTTGAATTGCGACTTATATCACACACAGGCAACCACACACATCACAAACAGGCAACTCCTACATACTGCACATTACTGTAAGTTTTATTGCTGTGGAGCTCTGTGATATGTCCATACACACCGCACATTACTGTGAGTTTTATTGTTATAGAGCTTTGTGTACACAGCGCACATTACAAGAAAATGAAATGGGCTGGGGTGGTCGAGGGAGGTTTTTGCCTAGTGTGCCATATGTTTTTGCACTGGCCCTGCCGATGAGTTAACAAAAAAATCGGTTTTGCAGAATCATTTAGCTTCAGATAAACCCCTCTCTATAAATCCAATACTCTTCTCTCATCCTGCAGCAAGAACTGTGGCCCGATCTGCCACTTGTGGCTGCCGGGAGCAGAGTGAGACTGGGGACAAATAGTCCCAAGTCCCCCTCCGCAATCACTCTGCAGTGCTGCCGGATCTCGTGAGAGCGAGATCTCGCAGGTCTCACTGTCCGGCAGTGCAACCCTCCATCAAGTCTTATGGATTCCAAGAGGTGAAACTCGAAGCGACACGCAAGTGCTACTGCGAGTATCTTCCCCGAAGGTAGCACATGATTCCAGGGCAAGGTGGTGAAATAGCAACTGCCTTGAAATCTTACACTAAAATGGGGGTGCTACGGGGAGACCTGCAGGCGCAGGTTTTCCCCGTTAGCCTCTCCATTTCAGCATTCACAACGGAATAGTATCCTATCTTTTAAAAGAATTGTAGCTAAGTATTTTGGTTTAATGATAAAGCCACCTTAAATAAATTATCAAATAACATAGGTTTCTGATAATCCATCTGTGATCAATTTCTTTCTTCTAGATATGGAAACATGTACAAAGTGTCCAGACCATCTTTGGTCTAACATGAACAGAGACACGTGCATCCCTAAAGCGATAACGTACCTTTCTTATGAAGATCTTCTTGGTATGTGCCTGACCGTGGTATCCATTGTTTTATTTCTTCTCACTTGTTTGGTTACGTTGATTCTCGTGAAACACAGAAACACCCCGGTTGTAAAAGCCAACAACAGAAACCTCAGCTTCATTCTTCTCATCTCCCTCAAGATGTGCTTTCTGTGTTCTTTGATATTTATTGGTTATCCTCACAAAGTGACCTGTGTCCTCAGACAGACTGTGTTTGGAATCACCTTCTCCATTTCTGTGTCTGCCATTTTGGCCAAAACTGTGACAGTAGTTATCGCTTTCAATGCCACTAACCCAAGGAGCCGGTTAAAGCTCTGGGTCGGAACCAGAACTTCTTACTTGGTTTTACTCATTTGTTCATCGATCCAGGTGATAATATGTGTCGTATGGCTTGGAAGCTCACCTCCTTTCCCACAGGAGAACATGCAGGATGAAGTGGGGAAAATAGTGGCAGAATGCAATGATGGGTCTCAGGTTGCATTTTACAGTGTGCTGGGATACATGGGGTTTCTGGCCTTTGTTAGTTTCCTGATCGCTTTCCTAGCTCGGAACCTGCCCGATGCATTCAATGAAGCCAAGTATATCACCTTCAGCATGTTGGTTTTCTGCAGCGTGTGGATCTCCTTTATCCCGGCCTATCTGAGCACCAAAGGGAAATACGTTGTAGCAGTGGAGATATTTGCAATCCTGGCTTCAAGTTTTGGTATACTAGGGTGTATATTTATACCAAAATGCTATGTTATACTTATTAGAAAAGAAATGAAAGCTAAAGTGTTTGTGACTGCAAGAAAAAGTTCAAAATAAAAACTCTTGATGTCTTTAGTCTGTTTGACAGATTAAGAGTCTTTAATGTAATCCATAATCCAAAACATAGATAAACTCAAAAGTGGTGATACAGTAATAATACACTTTAGTATATGTAGCGCTCACCCCCGGAGGAGCCGCTGAATAAACCCAGGATTAGTCTCTCCGCTCTAACAATTCACTATACACTAGCACACCTTTATGGATTTTATGAGTTATACTTTACTGAAGCAATAAAAGGCAATGAATTTACATATACTGTAAGCATGAAATGTAATGCGTAACTGCATAGAAATTAAAATACAACCCCTATTACCTGAAGAAAAAATATATATAATCACGAGTATAGCCTGACGAGCCGGTGATACCATTTTTATTGGGTTAACTTTACATTTAAAAGACAAGCTTTCAAGAGTGTAAACTGGAAACTATACTGATCAGTGAAAGGTATCACTACGTACAGGTATACTCGCGATTTTGGCAACTGGACTAACGTGTTTATATATAATCTATATATATATATCCAGGCACAGACCCCCCAGAATTATATACACAGCACTGGACCCCCAGAATAATATACACGGCACTGGTTATATGGATATATTTTCCCAGTTCACATGGATATAATTGCCCCAGCTCTCATGGATAATGCCCCCAGGTCTCATGGATAATGCCCCCAGGTCTCATGGATAATGCCCCAGGTCTCATGGATATATGCCCCAGCTCTCATGGATATATGCCCCAGCTCTCATGGATTTGCCCCCAGGTCTCATGGATAATGCCCCAGGTCTCATGGATAATGCCCCCAGGTCTCATGGATATTGCCCCCAGGTCTCATGGATAATGCCCCCAGGTCTCATGGATATTTCCCCCAGGTCTCATGGATAATGCCCCCAGGTCTCATGGATATTGCTCCCAGGTCTCATGGATAATGCCCCCAGGTCTCATGGATATTGCCCCCAGGTCTCATGGATAATGCCCCAGGTCTCATGGATATATGCCCCAGCTCTCATGGATAATGCCCCAGCTCTCATGGATAATGCCCCAACTCTCATGGATAATGCCCCAGGTCTCATGGATATATGCCCCAGGTCTCATGGATAATGCCCCATGTCTCATGGATATATGCCCCAGCTCTCATGGATAATGCCCCAGGTCTCATGGATAATGCCCCAGCTCTCATGGATAATACCCCAGGTCTCATGGATAGTGCCCCCAGCTCACCTCTCTGCGACCAGCGGCCACGTGCTTCCTGTTAGAACGGCCGCTGACAGGAAGTGCAGCCGCTCGCCTGGGATCGATGAAACAGCCAGGCGAGCGGCTCCACTTACTGTCAGCGGGCCGTTCTAACAGGAAGCACGAGGCCACCGGCAATGTGCGGCGGCCGCCTGCTCCAGCCTTTCGGGCTCGGGCCACAGCGGGAACGCTGCGTTCCCGCAGTGTTCCCACTGTGGGAGAAGTGCGGGAACGCCGTTCCCACGCGTTCCCGCTCGACTCGAGCCCTGACCTCCTCCCAGCTATGAGCTCACTCTCTCCCACCGCTGCCCGCCAACATGGTCACGTCTTTGCAGGAAGACAACAGCGTGGGGGAACGGCAGCTGCCGACAGTCCCAAGACCTCGTCACAATGATGTCAGTTCTGGAGTTAACCCCTAACTGCGACCAATGGTGGAGATAGGGGGTTCATTGGAACCCCCTATCTCCCGATCCGCGGCATCTATCGGTTGGTTAATGTTTGGTATCTTTGGATCGACCAGAGCATGGCCTTTCCAACAATACCAAACATGACAATGTTAAAAAAAAAAAAAATTTTATATTTTAATTTTTTATAAACAGGTTTTTTGTTTTGTTTTGTTAATGCAGCAATATTGTTCCCATTTCAATTATAATGTGAACAATGATGCTGCACTAAGGATTTTTGTATGGGGTGCGTTTGTTAAAAATAGTGTAATTTTCACCCAAAAAAATATAACAAGTCCCCTTTTCAATTTTTTTTAACAAACGCAACTCATAAAATATAACCGCAAACACTCGCATGTTAAAATGTGAAAAAAAACTTTACACCTTGTAAAACAAACATTGAAAATTCTAATTTTATTGCATTTTTTGTTATAATATACAGACAGGACATGACGCATACAAATGATAATGATATATTATGAATCATCTGCCGAGTCTGCCGGAAAGAACGATATAGTCTGGGTCATATTATAAAATAAGGCTTCAAAAAAACGCGTTTAAACAAGAGGAGCGAAACTGTTAAAAATTAGCTCAGCAGCAGACCGCAGCGCCGCACACAGGCGTGAAGGGAAGCCGTGAAATGCCTCAGCAGCGAAAGGGTTCATTTTTTTTTGTCTGTTTTAAATCATTTTATTTTTTTTTATTTTTTTCGTTTCAGATCATTTTGATCAACTATTTTTCCGTTTTAAAACCTTTTTGTTCTGGTTTTTATTTTTAAGTCAGACCATTCGGGTCAGTTTAGCGTTTTTTAAATCGTTTTGTTCATTTTTTTTTGTTCTTTGGCTTTCATACCATTTTTTAATGTGATTAAATAAAGTTGTGAAATGTATATTCATAAGAAAAAAGGATCTTTATTTAATTAAAAAAAAAACACGATAGAATCGCCAGAATTATCGTATCGACAGAATGAATTATCGGATCCGAAAAACAAACCAAAAATTTATTATAAAAAAAATATATAAAGTATAAAAAAGTAAACCATAGTAGTTTACATCAAAACGAATAGAGTTAGACACTTTGAAACGAGGAGAACAGACGTTCCGAAAAAAACGAAAATTTCCGAAATCACAAAAAGTCGATACAAAAAACGAGCAAAGTGACACGAAAATACGAAAAATGGTCGAGGAGAACAGACGGTCCGAAAAACGAAAAGTCCCGAAATCCCGAAAAGTCGATACAAAAAACGAGCAAAGTGACACGAAAATACGAAAAATGGTCGAATATTCCGAAAAAAAATGTATACGAAAAACGAGTCAAGCCGAACCGAATCGAAACAGAAATCGGTCGAAACGAGCCGAATCGAAAAGTTTGAAAATCCGAAAAATCGAATAGAATCGAACCGAAAAAAAAATCGGTGCACAAGCCTAGTGAAGGGCAGAGTTGTATGACCGGAGAATAAATTTGGCCCACCCTTTCCAAACCACCGGCCTGGAAATGTTTAATTTAGGAACCCACGAACATGCAGTCCCCATGTGGTGGTGCACCATCTTGTAGGAAAATGATGGTTGGTGACCGGTTAGATTGGAATGAGAGAACACTGCATGACCTGATACATCTCATTTTGTAATAATTTTCACTTATCAGTCTTTTAATTTGCCTTTGTAATACATTTTTGAAATTGTAAAAAGATTTTATGGACACCCTGTGTATATATATATATATATAATGGCCCACTCAAGTGTTCCAGAGCCTCAAGTGCCTCTCTTGAAAGTGCCCAGGGGTTGTTTAAATCATATGGCACAACTCCTGAGAAAGCCCTTGCAAGGAATCTTCCACAAAATCCGGTTGCAGTGCAGACAATATTTATTACCAAAAGAGCTGCATTAAAACAAATAAAAATGATAAAATAATACAAAACAGAACAATACCGAAAGCGTTTCGCCAGGGTGTCTATACCTCTCGGCTTCTTAAGCGGCTCTGAATTTACCAGTCCTTATTTATTCCATCTCCATGGATTAATTAACCAATCGTCGCTCTTTCCTAATTTGGATTCTCTTTCCGTCCATATCCGATGAATGTCGCATCCGACCACATGGTGTCTCCACGGCATTGAGGGTCGACTGGCATGCATTTTCTTCTTCTGAATCTGGCACTCCAGGATGTGAAAGTAAAAGTGAGAGGGTTTATTCTTGCTCATGCGTCTTTTGATTCTCTCTGTCCATAGAATTTAAATAGTCGTCTCCATGTATTTCCTTCTGGTTACATCCATATCCTCCAAAGATAAAAGTTCTATATAGAGTCAACTATCTCAGATGTACTTTAGTTGGAGAACTTCAAGATAAAGATAACTCAATATAGAAAGAAATATACAATATGTTTATACCAGCTCCTCAAGATGTAGTTCTAACAGATTATTAACACCTTCCCGACCACGGACATACCATGTACGTCACGCCCACATGTCTCCTTAGACCTGCAGACGTACATGGTACATCAGCGGTCCTCCTAACCTCCCTCCTGCCGATACTTACCTCCTCGCTGGCTCCCGCAGCGTGTCTGGCAGGCTGGAAGCCTGTCCTGCCGGTTCCAGGGGGCCGGCAGGCACAATGATGTCATCACGGTGTGTGATGACGTCATCACGGTGCGTGATGACGTCATCGGCAGGCGCCCACCGGCACCTGCTGTAAAATCCAGGAAGGGGAGGGGCTCCTTTGGAGCCCTCTATCTCCCCAACCATTAAGACTAGAATAAAAAAAAAATTGCACCGCTGGAAAGCAGAGAGTCTCCCCTTTTCAGCAGTGTATAAATTTAACCAATTCGCTGCCGGATTGTGATTTGGCTCCGAATCGCGATTTAAACCTGGAAGTGGCTGACATCTTGGATGTCAGCCAAGCCTCCAGGTCACCTCCCCCCCACCCACTGACATCCTCACCATATGTGTGATGACGTCAGTGGGCCAGTTAACCCCCTAGCTGCCAAGTGGAGATAGGGGGATCGTTTGGATCTCTTTATCTTGCAATCTGTGGTAGCTAGAGGGTCATGTTTGACATCATTGGAAAGGACTGATCATGGTGTAAAAAATAATAATAGTATAAAATCATAAAATAAATAAAAACAAATTTAAAAAATAGTTTTTTTTAAAAAAAGAAATTGTCTGGGGGTTTAATTAAATAGGACCTAGGCTAGCATTTAAATTTATTTATTTTTTCAATTTAAGGTTTTTATTTTGAAATAAAGTCAGCAATACAATCAAAGAAAATGGCCTCTCAGGGCCATAGCGAGACATCTGAGAGTAAAATAAAATGGCCTCGCAGGGCCATAATACGTCATGTTAATTCAAAACAGTCAGCATCGGTACAACATACAATAAACATCCCCAAATAGGGGGTTCTCATCTAGAACATGTATGTTAAAGTCTATAACATCAACTAAATATCTGAACCTATTTCTTAAATGGAATACCGCCGAGAATATCCAACATAAAAAAAAAAGGGGAGGGAGAGGAAAAACGGAGGGTAGCGGCAAAGGCCAAAAAGTGCCATCCCTGGCATAGTCCCAGAAGTCCAAAGGACTGTGGGGAGCCAAGGGGAGAAATTGGCACTAGGCCAGGGCACTCGGGAGGCCATTGGGCACCAGGCCACAACGGCAGACCTCAAGATAGCCCAGTACGCCAAATGAAAGAAAGAAAGGGAAAAAAGGGTTTAAGCAAGGCGTCGTCGTAGAAACAAGAGTGTCCGCAGCTGGGGAACATCGACAAACGCACCCCTAAAATACAAACAGAGTCCTCAGCAGATGGGGTGGGGGTCTCATCAAAAATGTCTCATAATGGGGGGAATAAAGAGAAAGAAGAAAATATATATATATATACGTATATCTTTCATTGAAAAAAAATTGCAGTTCTATGGCACGAGGGGGGTAAGGGGCAGAAGCCCATCTTTGGGGGTCCAGTAGAGAAAAACTATATGTGGTAGGTCTGGCATCAAAAATATGGCAGGGAAGCCGATTTGTCCGTAGTCCCGCACAAAGGCCTCAGCCAGTATCACGGAACGGCGGCGACCAGTCTCCAAGGGCAGCGTCCTGGAGCAGGCCCGAAGGAACAGTGTGACCAGATCTGGCATCGGGGGGCAGCGTACACAGCTCCATCGACGCACCTTGGGGCCCTCCCTGCACCCTTGCAGATAGCCCACCGGAACCACATGGCACTACCTGTCCAGAGACCCCAGGGAGAGACACAGCTGCTATCGCGTAGATCGCCGCTCCAACAAAGAGCCCTCCAGCTTCCAGCACGTCTTCATCACAGGGACCCCGGGCGGCATGTGGGGGCAGAGCGTCAGCCTGCAGCACATCTGATGGGCCTCCCGCCGCAGCACTGCATACCCCACCATCCGAGTTGTCCAAACAGGCATCCACAGCGTCGGCAGGTAAGGTCTCCCCTATATCACCATCATCTCTATCCGCTGCACCCTGCATGCCTGCAGGGCAGCCATCAGGTGTCTCCAAAGCCCTTTAGTAAGCGGGCCAGCAGCATCCTCACCATCCAGTATCACCATTCAGGCATCCAGGGATGAGATTCCATCCATCTAGACCACAGTAAAGGGGGGGATCATCAGCTCTCACATGCCTCAGCGTCGCCGTGCAGACCTCCAGAGCCGCCGTGAGAAGGGGTTCCTCCATCCCCACAGCTCTCCCCAGACGACCGCCCGGCAGGGAACTCGTCAAGGGAGCAAAACAGCAGCCAGGTCAGGCCCCGGTCTGAGCCCGAAAATAGGCCTCAAAATGGCCGACCGTGAATCTGAGGATTTGCTGCAACATGTGAGTGAGGAGGATTGGGAAACTGATGAGAAGCCTCCCCCAGACTATGTTCCGCGGTCCTGGCCCAGCATAGATCTGCTTTAATGGGGGAGACAATTATGGCAGTCCACAGGCTGCCAGACATGCGGAATTGTGTGCCATCCAGGGGCACAACCTGGATGTGTATGAGGACTCTGCATTTTGGCCTGTGTTGCAGGGGCTCACTTCTGAGGAATGGGCACTTGAAATGGACTTAAAAAGTTTGCAGACTGCAGCCCAGCTACATGTCCCCGAGACCCTGGAGGAAGCCTCCCCACACCAGCCAGCGGTAAGTGGAAGAAAAAGATGGGAGGCCAAGCCAAAGCAGAGCAGAGGAAAACACTGTCACAGCCCAGGGATTACAGCAGGGGTCAAGTCCTGGGAAAAAAAGTGAGGGAACTCACCCACGAATTCCACAACCCCTATTACCTGAAGAAAATATATATATATCGCGAATATAGCAGTACGTGTGATATAGGGATGAGCCGAACACTCCCCGAGTTCGGTTCGAGCCCGAACCCGAACTTCCCATTTGTTCGGGGACCGAACCCGAACCCGAACCCTGAACCCCCATGCAAGTCAATGGGGCTGAAAATTCGGTTTTTTAGAGTGCCCTCCAAGAGGGCATAAATGCTACATATTTGCCATAAAAGGTGTATGGGGGTCCGGGTAGTGCCCTGGGGGACAGGAAACAAGGACAAAAAGTTTTAAAAAAAGTTTTTAAAGGGACAGTGAGTTTTCCATGAAATAGGGTTAAAAATAAAAACGAAAAATTCCTTCAAATATTGTGCCTAGGAGGTCCCCATAACCTGCCCGTGAAGTGGCGGATTTCTAGGATGTATAGAAACACTTAAAAACAAATAAATGACGTTTCATATGACGGTAAATGCTTTTCCTTTAATCTATCCATTAACAACTGCTTGGGGCGGCAGTCTGTATGAAAAGACATTTTAGGAACGCAGAAAAAGTTTAGTGTTTTTTTGGGCTAAATTATTGTGAAACTTATGCAGGCTTTGGATGAAAGTAACAATAGGTGCTTTAAAATTGGGCTTTTAGCGTCGGCAACAGTGCGTCACACCGTAACCCCTCTGAGGTATGAATCTGATACAGGCGTCAATGGCAGTGCACCCAGATATTGTGCCTTTGTGCCAGGCATGCAAGTACTATCATACAGTAACCCCTCTGTGGTATTGTGGAAGAGTGCAGGGTGGACCATGGGTCCTATATTAAAAGATATGATCTGGGAATGGGCGTCAGTGCACCCAGATATTGTGCTTTAATGCCAGGCCATCAAGTATCATCATACAGTAACCCCTCTGTGGTATTGTGGAAGAGTGCAGGGGTGGACCATGTGGTCCTATATTGAAAAGTTTTTGATCTGGTGGTAATGGGCGTCAGTGCTCCCAGATATTGTGCCTTTAATGCCAGGCCATCAAGTATCATCATACAGTAACCCCTCTGTGGTATTGTGGAAGAGTGGCAGGGGTGGACCATGTGGTCCTATATTGAAAAGTTTTTGGTTTTTTTAATGGGCGTCAGTGCAGCCAGATATTGTGCCTTTCATGGCAGCAAGTGCCTTCACACCGTAACCCTATTGTGGAAGAGTTCAGTGCTGGAGGTTTTGTGAATGCAGAAGAGGACATCCCCTATCTATTCCATTACTTCAGCATCAGGGGATTGATAGCTGCTGATCCAGGACTGATTCATTTTTATAAATGTCAGCCGGTCTACAGAGTCGGTGGACACACGCACTCTTTTGTCTGTGACAAAACCTCCAGCGGCACTGAGCGTCCTTTCGGAAAGCATGCTAGATGAAGGGCAACCTAGTAGCTGCATTGCATATTGGCTAAGTTCTGGCCAGTGATCCAATCTCAACACCCAGTAAGCCAGTGGATCATCTGCTGGAAAGCTATCCAGGTCTGCCCTTGCCCCTAGGTAGTCCTGCACCATATGGTGAAGACGCTGGCAATGGGTGCCTACATTTGACGTCCTTGGGCGTTGTGGACTGAAAAAATTTAAAAAAGCATCAGTCAAGCGGCCCTGGCCTTCACCGCTATTCCTCTGATCACCTGCAGCCTCAGAAGCACGTGTGTCAGCACTTGGTAATCTAACAGTGCCTGGAAAGGTGTTACACAAGTTTTGCTTTAGAGCGTCCTCAAGTTTTGTCATCCTGTGCTCCCTCTGTGCGGGCATGATGAGCTCTGCAACTTTCCCCTTGTATCGTGGATCAAGAAGGGTTGCCAACCAGTAATGATCCCTCTCCTTGATAGCACGAATCCTGCTTTAGCAGACTTTGCATCATTAAGGAGCCCATGCAGCATAGGTTGGAGTGGCATTAGCACCCGAGTCTTCCTGGTCAATGAGGATTACCGTATCGTGCACTTCCTCCTCCCAGCCAAAGCACTAGCCCTTCTGTTTCTGGGCACCAAAACCCTCCTTGAGGAATCCCACCTTCAATGCCCCCACTACTTAAATAGTCTTCCTCCTCCTCATCCTCCTCCTGTCTGATCTGACTAGGACCCGCTGGAATGCTGTCTGCTGAAAGACTGGGGCCTTGAGAGCAAGGGAAGGTCTCCTCTTCCTCCCGCTGCTCTGCCTCTAGAGCCACATCTATAATTACCTGCAGAGTATGCTCCAGCAGGAACACTAAAGGAATTGTGTCACTGATGCATGCACTGTCCCTGCTCACTATCCTCATTGCCTCCTCAAATGGTGACAGTACAGTGCATGCATCCTTGATCATCAGCCACTGCGGGGGAGAAAAAAAAACAAGTTGACCTGAACCTGTCCTTGTGCCATACTCACACAGGTACTCGTTGATGGCCCTCTGCTGCTTGTGCAGACGCTGCAGCATTGCTAATGTCGAGTTCCACCTGGTGGGCATGTCACAGATCAGACGGTTTGTGGAAGGTGGAATTCTCTTTGAATTTTTGCCAGGCGAACGCTTGCTGGGAATGACCGTCTGAAGTGGCTGCAGACCTTTCTGGCCTGGATGAGAAGCTCTGGCAGCCCTGGGTACTTGGTTAGGAAACGCTGTACCACCAGATTTAGGACGTGTGCTAGGCATGGTACATGCGTCAATTTACCCTTGTGTAGGGCGGAGAGAAGGTTGCTGCCATTATCGCAGATGATCATTCCCAGCTCAAGCTGGTTTGGTGTTAAACATCTCTGCACCTGCCCCTGCAGAGCTGACAAAATTTCTGACCCCGTGTGGCTCCTGTCCCCTAAACAAACCAGCTCAAGCACAGTATGGCATCTTTTTGCTTGAGCCATTGCGTAGACCCTGTCAGGTGTCGGTTTAACTGCCACTTTGCCAGAGACAGAAAAGGAGGAGGAGGAGGAGGAGGAGGAAGAGGGAGAGGTGGTAGAGCAGACAGTCCTCATACAAGCAGCTTTCTGGAGGCGTGGTGGATGAACAAGCTCCAGCACAGAGCCCCGTCTTGGATCCCTCCCAGCTGCAATCAGAGTTACCCAGTGTGCCGTGAAGGAAATGTAACGACCCTGTCCATGCTTGCTGGACCACGTGTCTAAAGTGACATGCACCTTGCTGCTGACTGCCTTTCCCAATGACTGGATAACATTGTCTTCCACGTGCTGGTATAGTGCTGGAATGGCCTTGCGTGAAAAGTAATGGCATTTTGGAACCTGCCACTGTGGTACAGCACATTCACGGAAGGGAACAGAGTCCACAGCTGGAAAGGCAGCAGCTGCAATGCGAGTAATTTTGCTAAGCTGAAATTTAGACGCTGTGCTTGGGGATGGTTGGGACTATTTTTTCTTTCGCTGCAGCAGCTGCGGCAACGTAATCTGACTGCGTAAATCTTCAGCTACTGGGATGATGTCACATTGTGAGGAAGGACTGCTGGTACATCCATTACTGTAGCATCATCCCTGTCGGTGGAGGTTGTAGAAATGACATGGCAGGACATACAGTGTGGGTAGAGACAGATGAGGAGGAGGAGGACCTACGCAGTTTTGCGCCAACGGGATGTGTGGCACTTGTTCATATGTCGCCTCAAGCACGTGGTACCCAAGTGTCCGGTGTTTATCCCACTCTTCAGCCTCCTCTGACATAGATTACAAATAGCAACGGTGGGGTCTGCTGCACATTTCTTAAAGAACTCCCAGACAGCAGAGTTCCTGCATGTGATCTTTGAGACAACAGCGCTCTGCACCGGAGCAGCTCTGACATCTGATGCCTTGGACTGGCTACTGCTACGGTTGGTCACAGAGGATGTTGTGCCTCGTGTTTGCCTCCTCCTCCCCCCCCTCCTCCTCACTTGATTCCTCAGTTCAATCTGGCACCCAGGTGGAGTCAGTGACCTCATCATCAATCTCATCTCCACCCCCTATCTCCTCGTCACTGGAGCCAACTTGGCAGTATGCTGCAGCTGCTGGGGCAACATGAGTGCCAGTTATTTTTGTTCATCACTGGCACCCCCTTCCTCTAGGTTGATTACACTCCCTTCCTCAACCTCAGAGATTGAATCAGAGCACTGTACTTGCTGCGCATCCTCAAGCAGCATGTCACTCTCATTGTAGTCAAACAATTCAGCTGACTCCTCTGTGTGTGATAGCGAGGCTATGGCAGGAGTAGCTGTGGACGTGGAGGCTGCATTAGATGCTTTGGCAGCTAAGGTGGACTGTAAAGCACTAGAAGCCTGGCGGGCAGAGGATTCTGAGGATGAGGATGGCCTGGTTAGCCAATCCACCAAGTCCTCTGTATGTTGCTGCTGCTGCTTAAGACGGCCAGCACCAGTTAGAAAAGACAAGCGTGCCCCTGCAGAGGATGCACCACGTCCACCACGACCAGAGACACAGCCTCCCGACACAGGGGCTGCTTGCCCTCTTATCTGTGGCTGGGAGCGTCTGCCTGTCCTTTTTGTTCTTTCAGACATGGTGAGTGATATATAGATTAATATATACAGAACTCTGATTCAACTCTGGTATAAAGATTTAAATAACTCTGGTATAACTCAGTGAGACACACTGATAGCTGGCAGTCAGTGACAAGAGACAGATCACCTTAATTCACAAGTGTTTTAAAGAAATTAGTGAG
Source organism: Leptobrachium leishanense (assembly GCA_009667805.1). NCBI lineage: Eukaryota > Metazoa > Chordata > Amphibia > Anura > Megophryidae > Leptobrachium > Leptobrachium leishanense. Next base: position 17,329 of record RXON01004048.1, on the reverse strand, counting down.
CCCCAAAATACAGCGTGGTACTTTTTGTATGACGAGACACAGATCACCTTAATTCCCAAGTGTTTTAAAGAAATTAGTGAGCCCCAAAATACTGCGTGGTACTTTTTGTATGACGAGACACAGATCATCTTAATTCCCAAGTGTTTTAAAGAAATTAGTAAGCCCCAAAAAAATTGCTGGCTGTGTGACGAGACACAGAAGATCACCTTAATTCCCAAGTTTTTTAAAGAAATTAGTGAGCCCCAAAATACAGCGCGGTACTTTTTGTATGACGAGACACAGATCATCTTAATTCCCAAGTGTTTTAAAGAAATTAGTGAGCCCCAAAATACAGCGTGGTACTGTTTGTATGACGAGACACAGATCACCTTAATTCACAAGTGTTTTAAAGAAATTAGTGAGCCCCAAAAAAACTTGCTGGCTGTGTGACGAGACACAGAAGATCACCTCAATTCACAAATGTTTTAAATAAAGTTGTAAACCCCAAAAAAACTTGCTGGCACAGTGACAAGACACACATCACCTAAATTCCCTGATATTTGGTGTAAATGAGACCCAAAAAGACTTGCTGGCACAGTGTGCAAGACCCAGAAAATCACCTCAATTCACAAGTGTTTTAAATAAAGTTGTAAACCCCAAAAAAACTTGCTGGCACAGTGACAAGACACACATCACCTAAATTCCCTGATATTTGGTATAAGTGAGACCCAAAAAGACTTGCTGGCACAGTGTGACGAGACCCAGAAAATCACCTCAATACACAAATGTTTTAAATAAAGTTGTAAACCCCCCCAAAAAAACTTGCTGGCACAGTGACAAGACACACATCACCTAAATTCCCTGATATTTGGTATAAAAGAGACCCAAAAAGACTTGCTGGCACAGTGTGACAAGACCCAGAAAATCACCTCAATACACAAATGTTTTAAATAAAGTTGTAAACCCCCCAAAAAAAACTTGCTGGCACAGTGACAAGACACACATCACCTAAATTCCCTGATATTTGGTGGAAATGAGACCCCTCAGACCCCCCCAGTAGCGTGGCAGACCGGCAGTAACAACACACACAACTATCTCCTTTGAAATCTCCTCTGAAATGCGTGCAGAAGCGCTGCGTGGAAACCTTAATATAGTGTGCTGCGGGACTTAGCTCTGTGAGCCCATGATTGGGCAAAATTTGCCCAATCAGGACTCTGAGCAGTGATTGGCATAGTGTTCAACCAGTCTTGCACCAGACCTGTGGTCAGGTGCAAGGCTGTATTTTATTTATTTATTTATTTATTTATTTATAAAGGATTTTACCAGGAAGGATACATTGTGATTTCTCTCTTTTTCAATTACGAGCTTCAGGCAGTGGGAAAATGCATTGTGGTCCATTGTGGTCGAACATGCGGCGAACACCCGGAAATGTTCGGGGTTCGCCATCTGCTCAAACAGGCTAAGTTCGGGTCGAACCCCGAACCGTCCGAACCCGAACAGCTCATCCCTAGTGTGATACCATTTTTATTGGGTTAACATTGCATTTAAACGACAAGCTTTCAAGAGTATAACCTCTCCTCTTCAGGTCTGGAAACTAAACTGATCAGTGAAAGATATCACTTACGTACAAGTATACTCGTGATTTTGGCAACTGGACTAACACGTAGGGATGAGCCGAACACCCCCCGAGTTCGGTTCGGGCCCGAACCCCCCATTTGTTTGGGTCCGAACCCGAAACCGAACCCCCATGCAAGTCAATGGGGCTGAAAATTCGGTTTCTTAGAGTGCCCTCCAAGAGGGCATACTGTATATGCTACATATTTGCCATAAAAGGTGTATGGGGGTCCGGGTAGTGCCCTGGGGGACAGGAAACAAGGACAAAAAGTAAAAAAAAAACGTTTTTAAAGGGACAGTGAGGTTTCCATGAAATAAGGGTTAAAAATAAAAAACAAAAATTCCTTCAAATATCGTGCCTAGGAGGTCCCCATAACCTGCCCGTGAAGTGGCGGATTTCTAGGATGTATAGAAATATGTAAAAACCCAAAAATTACATTTCAAATTACGGTAAATGCTTTTCCTTTAATCTATCCATAAACAACTGCTTGGGGCGGCAGTCTGTATGAAAAGAGGAGACATTTTCGGACACGCAGAAAAAGTTTACTGATTTTTTGGCGGTGAAAAGCAGGAGAATGACTGGAGAATGGAAAATTCTAGACCAAATAGCCGATTTGGGAAGTGAGATAAATGGGAGAATTTTTCTGGTTTGGCTATTTTGACCTAGAATTTTCCATTCTCCAGTCATTCTCCTGAGTTTCACCTTTCTCTGAATAACCCTGTCAGGGTTATTCAGAGAGCGGTGAAGAGCAGGAGAATGACTGGAGAATGGAAAATTCTAGGTCAAAATAGCCAAACCAGAAAAATTCTCCCATTTACGCTAGGCTCAGACTAGCGAATTTTTAACGCGCATTTAGGCGGACTTAATCACGGCCGCACTAGCAGCAAATGACGGGCAATGATGGCCAATATACGAAGTACGGTCGCACGAAAGTCCGGCTGCGCAATGCAAGTGGAAAATGAACGCATTTTTTCGAGAACACAGAACCGCTAGTACGGACGTACAGAGTGCGCTGTGTCCACTAGCGGTGTGTGTGCGTGATTTGGAGACGTCAGACCCTGCTCATGTCCGGCCAACATAACGTCCAGACACCCAAAGTTTCCTGGTTTGGATCCGTAAAAAAATCACGCACAAAAATGCGCATCGTATGACCGTTTTCGCGCAATCCATGAAAAAATACGGCAATGCGTTCAGATGCACTTTTTGACGGTCGCTGCAAAAAATGTGTTAGTCTGACTCTAGCCTTATCTCACTTTCCAAATCAGCTATTTGGTCCAGATTGTTCTCTTTTCCTGCCATTCTTCTGGTTTTCACCTTTCTCTGAACAACCCTGAGAGAGAGGTGAAAGCCAGGAGAACTGGCAAGAGAAGAGAACAATCTAGACAAATAGCCGATTTGGAAAGTGAGATAAATGGGAGAATTTTTCTGGTTTGGCTATTTTGACCTAGAATTTTCACTTCTCCAGTTATTCTCCTGCTTTTCACCGCTCTCTGAATAACCCTGTGAATGTTTATTCCCGAGGTGAAAAATAACATTGCTTTAGATTTTTTTCAAACACCAGTTAACCACTTGGCTGCTATGGACGCGCTCACCGCGTCCAGCCAAGTGGTTCTCCTGTGCTATGGACGCTCTGAGCACGTCCATGCACAGGAGGCAGCAATCCGCCGGATTCCGGCGGATTGCTGCGCCCCCGGTGCGGACTGACATCCTGGATCCCGGCGGAGCAATTAGATGTCATCGCGGCGGCGCGATGACATATAATTCAGGCGCCCCCACCGCGGAGTGTGTGGAGGAAGCGCCTGAAAGGAGGGGGTGAGGTCCTTCGGACCTCTCTCCCTCCCGATCGCTGGTGGCAGAGGGTTAATCCAGGCACCGTTTGGAAGGGCACAGCCTGCCCTTCCAAACGGTGGCTGTGATTAACCCCTGGGGAGCCGGATCGCGAATCGGCGCTGAAAAGCGCTGGATCGTGATCCTCTCCTGGAGCTGGCCGACATCTTGGACGTCGGCCAAGCCTCCAGGAACTGCCCCCTGAGGACTGTCGTCATCATGCATAGCACGATGACGCCAGTCCTGGAGTTAACCCCTAGCTGCCACCAATGGTGGAGATAGTGGGTTCCAATGAACCCCCTTTCTCCCGATCCGTGGCAGCTAGGGGTTAATGTTTGATATCGTTGGATCGGCCAGAGCATGGCCTTTCCAAGGATACTAAACATGAGCATGAAAAATGTTTTTTTTTTAAAATAAAAAATAAAAATAAAAAAATAAAAATATTTTAAAAAAAATGCTAAAAAAAAAAGGTTTTTTGTTTGTTTTTGGTTTGTTAATGCAGCAATATTGTTCCCATTTCAATTATAATGTGAACAATAATGCTGCACTAACGATTTTTGTATGCGGTGCGTTTGTTAAAAAAAGCTAAATTTTCCCCAAAAAAAATGTAACGAGACCCCATTTCTAATTTTTTTAACAAGCGCATTTTTTGTTATAATATACAGACATGACATAACGTATACATATAATAATGGCATATTATGAATCTGCCAAGTCTGCCGGAAAGAGCGATATATAATATGTCTGGGTCATATATCAAAATTATGGCTACAAAACGCGGTTAAACATGATGAGCGAAACCAGTAAAAATGACCTCAGCACAGAGGTGTGAAAAGCCTCAGCAGCGAAAGGGTTAAATGCAGCATTTTAGGATGTTTTAGGAGGGAAATTAATTCTCAAATCTCATTCAGAAACAGACAACACCCCACCCCCTCACTATATTGTACAATGTATCAATTGATTACCAGACGAAAAACACCTGGTGTTATGCCCGTTTGTGAACAGAGGTCATTTAGAGTTGATAATCTTTCCACGTACACATTAGTTTTTAATTCAATATCTAATAAACCGTTGCTTATAATATTCTGCAGTAAAGAGTCTCTTTATTTCTCGATTTTTTAGTATTTTTTTAAGCATTTTCTATACTTTTTTCAAAATTTCTTCTTTTTTTCGAACCCGAACCGAACACGCCCAAAAAGTTCAAAATTCGCGAACATTCGAACTGCCAAAGTTCAGGTCGAACTCCGAACCGTCCGAACCCGAACAGCTCATCCCTACTAACACGTTATATATAATACAGTGGCAAGAAAAAGTATGTGAACCCTTTTGGAATTACGTGGAGTTTTGCATGAATTGGTCATAAAATGTGCTCTGATCTTCATCTAAGTCACAACAATTTGAAAAACACAGTCTGCTTAAAATAATACAACACAAACATATGTTTTCATGTTTTTATTGAACAGAACATGTAGGGGATCTGATAACCTTATATAAATATATACAGGGCCATTACCAACCATTGTTTGATAACCTATTTATTAACAGGTCTATACATAGGACAAGGGGTCATCCATTTAGACTGGAAGAAAGAAAATTTAGCTTAAAGCATAGGAAGGGTTATTTTACGGTGAGAACAATAAAACTGTGGAATTCTCTGCCTGTTGAGGTGGTTGGGTCAGAGTCTGTACAGACTTTTAAAAAACGACTGGATGACTTCCTGCAGGCACAGAATATTAAGGGTTATAATATTTAATATGTGGGTAAAAGCTTCTTGATCCAAGGAGAAATCTGACTGCCATTCTGGGGTCAAGAAGGAATTTTTTCCCAGTATGTTGCATATTGGCAAGCATTTCAGACTGTTTTTTTTGCCTTCTTTTGGATCAACAGCAGTAGGTTATGTGGGAGAGGCTCAACCCGATGGACGCATGTCTTTTTTCAGCCTATATAACTATGTAACTATGTAATACTGAGATCTCATCGACAATACGCAGCGGCTTCTTTGGACGATGTAGTGATACAGAGCCCAGACTGGCAGACTCATTTGTTAAGCAGTAGTCGACTCTCTAAGGGAGGTGGGACTCACGGCCAACCCAAAGAAATGTGCCATGGGGTTGAGGAGGCAAAATACCTGGGGTATACCATTGGTCGGGGTTTGGTTAAGCCTCAAATCAATAAGGTTGAGGTGATTCAAAAGTGGCCCCAACCTATAAATAAAAAGCAAGTGAGGGCATTTCTTGGGATCACGGGCTACTATCGACGCTTCCTTCCCTAAATTTGCCACCATTGCGGCTCCAATGACTGATTTGACGAAGGTTAAAGGGTCAGTCATGATTACGTTGAATTCTGTGGCAAATGAGGCATTTCAGAGGTTGAAACAAGCTTTGTGTGCTCAACCGGTGCTGGTAGCCCCAGATTTCATGAAAGACTTTGTAGTACAGACAGATGCCTCTGATGTGGGTCTAGGAGCTGTACTGTCCCAAATCAGAGATGGGGAGGAGCACCCTGTGGTCTATCTCAGCAGGAAGCTTAATAAACACGAGAGAAATTATGCCATTGTTGAGAAGGAATGTTTGGCTATCAAATGGGCCCTGGACGCCCTCAAGTATTACCTGTTGGGTAGACAGTTTAGACTGGTCACTGACCATAGCCCTCTTAAGTGGATGTGTGAAAATAAAGAAAGGAATGGCCGAGTTACGAGGTGGTTCTTGGCTTTACAAGCCTTTAAGTTTACAGTAGAGCACAGAGCGGGGAAGCTTCAAACCAATGCAGATTAGAAATGTGCATTCATTTTAGTACTAAAACGATTTAGTCCGAATTTTGGGATAATTTAGTTTTAGTATGACTCAAGATATATGAAACTGCTCAGTACAAAAAACGAAAGAAACTAAAATAAAATGCACTACATTTTAGTTTCAGTCCTTTTTGTGATATTACATTGATGAGTGAAGGAGACCAGTAATGAAGCGCAACATCGCAAAGCTACAGAAAGGGTTTGTATGCGTAATCCTTCCCGACCCCTACCCTATCATCTTACAGTGATAGAGCCCCTGAGTGATAGATACTCACTCGCAGCACAGACAGCCAGCACAGGAGAGGAAAGCTTTACTTAACCCTTGCATGTCTATGAGGCAGACAAGATGATAAAAGCAGCTGGAGAAGCAAAACATTCAAATAAATCACACTGAAAGCTAATGACAGAGGAGGGCTGGATAGTAAAAACCCCTTTATAACAAGCAGCACTGGGTGAAGAGAGGTACTTTATAAAATGTGTGTTATCTCCCCTCCCGCTCTGCATAATAGGGGCTTAGGTCTGATACATTTTATATTATCCAGGAGCACTATCGCCCTGTCCTCATCTATAATACACGTTTTATATAAAGTCCCTCTCCTCTCCCAGTGCTGCTTGTTATAAAGTGTTTTTTTTTTACGTCTGATACATTTACTATCCAACTCACAGTTACTCTGTTATTATGAGCTGTCAGTGTGATTTATTTGAATGTTTTCCCTGGATTTAAAGTGCTTTATTTTATTATAAAAATAAATTTGCACCCGTCATCTCTTCTCTGAGCTTTCAGACCGATTTACGTTAATACTTTCCCTCTCCCCTGCTTTTATATTCCTGTGTCTCCCCCACAGAGATTCAAAGTTTAAGTAAACGTTCCCTCTCTTGTGCTGGATAAGCATTGCATTCTGAAGTTCTGCACCCTCCACATGCCAATGCAGTAGGATGTTCTATACAGAGAGGGGCATTAATTAATGCAGGTGGATGTTGTATACATTATACAGAGAGGGGTATTAATTAATGCAGGAGGATGTTTATCTACATTATACAGAGAGGGGTATTAATTAATGCAGGTGATTGTTCTATACATTATACAGAGAGGAGCCTTTTTTTTTTAGCCTTTTAAATCCAGTGGCTGTGAGCGCTGAGATCGGCTGCTTGTTATATTATCTCTCAGTACAATGTATCAGGCTCAGCTCTTACAGTAACTGACTGTAACAGCGCTCAGAGTTTCAGTAAAACAAGGAAATAATATTTTTTTAACATCTTATATATAAAAATATTATTTACTAGTTTTACTGAAAACCGGTGGACGGTTCGTGGACCAATTGGAGAATTAACATCGGGAGGTCTGGGTCTTTGAGACCAAGGTTTATATGCACATTTTGTATGTGCCCTACAGAATGTGAGTTTGTTCTTTGATTTTAAATAAATTTATTTGTGTTTTAAAAATACTACACCATATACCGCCCCTCATTATTTCAGGTCTGTGATGGATTAAAGGAAGAAGGAGAATACGATTCAAAGTGGTCGACAACGTTAAAAAATATGATACAATAAGACGCGCCATCCAATACGTATATCGTTTTTCTTTTTCTATTGGAAGAGACTTGTGGTGATCTCTGTGGATTGGCAGCAGCGAAGGAGGAACTTTACTAACTTTTGATTTCACAAATCTGGGTAGTCAGTAATCGCTGAGTCAGTACACAAACCGTGGTTCCCAGATTCAGCAGAGTTGATACACAAGCCAGGGTAGTCAATAATAGCCGAATCGGTACACATAGAGGGTTCTCCGTATCGCCAGGTCAGTAACGTAAATTGAATGAATCAGTGAGTCGAAAGAATCATATCACCAAGCGCTAGGGAAGTAACTCCATGACAGAGCAATGAGTCAGTTTGCACGTCTGGGTTTAAACCTGGTGACGCCGCGTCATCACGCCGCGCTCTGCCTCCCTACCACACACGCTTCCTGCCATTGCCTGCTCATCACCTGGCACCCGGCCAGGCAGCAGCACGGACGTCGCCGCTGGGTGCCGGCCATTCCCCGGAGCAGCCTGGGACCCCCTGGAAGCGCTGGATGTGTCAGATATCCCCTTTTCCACCACGGACATTAAATTAGATCCCAATGGGCATTTGTTATGGCAATGAATTTCGGAAAATTTTGATCTACTCCAAATGAAAAATTTATAATAAAAAAATACTCTCAAGTGGTCATGTAACAATTGGTAACTGCCACAATCAATACAATTTGCTTAATATACATAATTAACTGCTAAATATAACACAACTCTGTCTAAACCATTTATATTAAAAGATATATCAGCTGATAACGTGGAACGTAATATATAGCAAGTAAAAAATGACACACAGATGGATGGTTAAATGACTTTACTTTGGTAGAAGTAAAAGAGATTTAAAAGCAATATAATCGTCTGATTGTCTGATCCAAGTGGGAATTGTCTAAAAAACATGTGCTCTTGCTAGGAAGTGACATAAGCCAGCTACCCCCTTCTTCCGGGAAGGTCACATGACATTCAACTAGCCACTTGGATCCACTCAAATGGGTGGAGACAAGACTGTAGCCCAACCTCCTCTCTGGATCCATTCCAGAGAAACACAGGAAGTGAAACACAAATTGCTGCTGGCTGCTTGAGGACAACACATGCACTGAGCAAGTGCTTGTGAGGTCCCTATCTGGATGGGTAACTAATCTTTTTGTATTTAAAGATCGCCTATGCATGTCTTTTATTTTCTTGCTAGGTTTCAGAATCTAGTTAAATACTTAAATATTTCCTTATGTTAATCTTCTGGGGAGAGCCATTACTTTTTTGTTGCAGACCAGACAATCAGAAAATTATATTGCTTTTAAATCTTTTACTTCTACCAAAGTAAATTCATTTAATCATCCATCTGTGTGTCTTTTTTTACTTGCTATATATTACGTTCCACGTTATCAGCTGATATATCTTTTAATATAAATGGTTTAGACAGAGTTGTGTTATATTTAGCAGTTAATTAGGTATATTAACCAAATTTTATTGCTGCATAGGCTTAGCAGCTAAACTGTGTTGTATAGGTTCTGCGATTAGATATAACCCTGCCTGAATACCAGATATTGCTTTGTTTTTGGATGTTATTAAGTGCATTTGGAGCTCTGTACGTTTTGCTTGTTATTTAATCATTGAGAAAGTGGCTGTCGGCCATATTGGGACCGCATGGCAAACCACATGGTGACGACCATCTTAAGACTCCACATGGCCGTGGCCATCTTGGTGCTCACTTGAGAACATGGTAATGACATAGCTGTAATTGTACAACCTTCTGCGCAAATAATTCATCCACAGCGATGCAAAGTATTTTAGAAGGCATATCATGCAGGATTATCAACATGATATCGAATCAAAGCAGCATTATACTTTTATTAAGGGTACTTTGAGCGGATAAAAAGTATTTTTACCAGGAAGGATACATTGAGATTTCTCTCGTTTTCAAGTATGTCCTGGGTGGCGAATATGTACTGTTAGGTGTCTTGCCCAAGGACACTTACTGGAAAGGTGCTCTTACTGGGATTCAAGACTTGTGTCTCCACAGTCTGTCTCCACAGTTATAGAGCAGTGATGTTACCTCTACTCCACCCAGCTGGCACTTTACACTTTCACATCTGTTTATTTATGGAATCGGAGACAACACCAGGTGCTCATCTCATTTTTGATGATTTTGGCTGATTTTCAGGAGGGTATCGTGATTTTGGGTGGCGATATTAACCTCCTGCTGGATGCCCGGTTAGACACCTCGAAAGGAGTCACTAGTGTGTCACACTCTGTACTTAACCAAGTCCATTTCCCCTTGAACACTTACCGCCTGGTCGACTGCTGGCGTGCCCATCACCCTACCACCTGGGACTACACTTTTGAAAACTCCTCACATCAGTCCTACTCTAGATTGGACTGTCTGTTTCTCCCCTTCGGCCACCTACACCTCCTCGACTCTGTCATTGGCCCCATGACCCGGTCCGACCAACATCCTGTCCTGATCACCTTCCATTCCCCTCTCGTTCGCCCCACGGAGAGACAAAGGCACCTTCACTAGACCCTTCTCATTGACCCCTTGACTAAAGACTGTGTTCTCTAGACACTTAAGCACCACTTTAGGGACAATGTTACTCCTGAATCCTCCGCACAGATTATCTGGGAAGCGCAAAAGGCTGTAGTTTGAGGATACCTAATCCAACCAGGCTCCATTAAGAAAAAGGCCCAATCTCGTCATCGGTAATTGGTTCTTCAACGCATACACGCGCTAGAGTGGTTTCACAAGCTCTATGTCGATGATTGATGCCACTTATGCGGGCTCCTGAAACTCTGATTACTTCTTAACACGCTGATCAGAAAGTTTCCCTCACTGTTCGCTACACTTTTTATATACATGGAAACAAGAGCAGAAAGATTTTGGCACGAGCCCTTAGATCCCATAGAGAGAAATTGTATGTCTCCAGGTTACGTACGCCACAAGGTCCCCACACCACATTACCTCAAGACATGCTCTCCCTCTTCCATGATCATTTTAATAACCTCTATAATCTCCCTGCAGGCCAATAACCAACTTCATCTGCCAATATACCGAACTTTGTGCAAAATGATGCATTGGAGGCCCCACTGAAAGCTGAAGAATTTCGCTTACCAATTAAATCTACCCCTGTAAGCAAAACCCCTGCACTGATGGCCGGTCTCTTCATTATTATAAGTCTTTCCTCCCCACTCTTGCCCCGCCTAGCTGACAGCCTTTAACACACTAACACAGCCGCATCACACCCTGCCCCCGCAAACTTTAACCGCTACCATCACACTAATACCCAAAACGGATAACGATCATGACCTATGTGCCAACTACTTCAACCCCCTTTCCTTTCTAAATCAAGATCTCAAACTCTTCAGTAAAGTCCTTGCTATGCAGATTGCTCGCTATATACCACACCTGGTGCATCCTGACCAAACAGGTTTTATCCCCGGGAGAGAGGAAATGGATAATACCATCAGGACTCTCAACCTCCTACACGTTGCTTCCAAATCTCGGTCCTCTCCCTACCTTTTGCTATTGACGGATGCTGAGAAAGCTTTTGATAGGGTCTGTTGGTCCTATCTGTTTTGCACTCTTGCTCATATGGGCTTTGGCTCTAACATGCTTGCATGGATTGGCTCTCTTTACACAGCACCTACTGCACGCATTAACCTGAATGGTCCCTTAACCCCTCATTTACCATCCGTAACAGTATCAGACAAGGCTGCCCCTTTTCCCCTTCGCTTTTTGCGTTCTCACTGGAACCCCTTTTGCAAGCTGTCAGGGCTAATCTCCCCATTGATGGCATTACCGTGGAAGACCAACATCATAAGGTGGCGACATATGCAGATGACCTGCTATTTTTTGTCCTCCAACCCCTGGTCTCGCTCCCTTCCCTCACCTCCCTTTTGCAAGACTTTGGCACTATCCGTAACTATAAAATCAATATGGCGAAATCTGAAATTCTGGGGATCACTGTCTCCCAACACCTCCGCACGCAACTGCGAGCCTCCTTTCCATTTCAATGGTGCAAGTCCACACTCATACTTAGATGTCCATCTAACCCCTGATGTCTCTGCTCTTTACTCGACCAACATTCTCCCCATATTGTGAAATATATCAGCGGACCTCGTAAATGGGCTTTTCCCCTTGTCACTTGGTTTGGATTAATGAATGTCCTCAAAATGAACATACTCTCCCTTTTATTATATTTATTTCAGACTTTACCAATTATTGTACCTAATCTGTTTTTTCAATCCCTCCAGAATTTGTTCACCTCCTATGTCTGGAATCACCATTAGGGATGAGCTGTTCGTGTTCGGACGGTTCGGAGTTCGACCCGAACTTTGGCAAGTTCCGCGTTTTGTAGACATATTTTGATATATGACCCAGACATATTATATATCGTTCTTTCCGGCAGACTTGGCAGATTCATAATATGTCATTATTATATGTATACGTTATGTCATGTCTGTATATTATAACAATAAATGCAATAAAATTAGAATTTTCAATAATTTATTATGTGTAAAGTGTTTTTTTTCACATTTTAACATGCGATTGTTTGCGGTTATATTTTGTATGGGGTGCGCTTGTTAAAAAAATTAGAAATGGGGTCTCGTTCCATTTTTTTTGGGGGAAATTTCGCTTTTTTTAACAAACGCGCCGCATACAAAAATCGTTAGTGCAGCATTATTGTTCACATTATTATTGAAATGGGAACAATATTGCTGCATTAACAAAACAAAAACCCCAAAAAACCTTTTATTTATTTTTTATTTTTTTTTAAATATTTTTATTTTTTTATTTTTATTTTTTATTAAAACATTTTTCATGCTCATGTTTGGTATCCTTGGAAAGGCCATGCTCTGGCCGATCCAACGATATCAAACATTAACACCTAGCTGCCACGGATCGGGAGATAGGGGGTTCATTGGAACCCCCTATCTCCACCATTGGTGGCAGCTAGGGGTTAACTCCAGGGGGAGTTCCTGGAGGCTTGGCCGACATCCAAGATGTCGGTCAGCTCCAGGAGAGGATCACGATCCGGCACTTTTCAGCACCGATTCGTGATCCGGCTCCCCAGGGGTTAATCACAGCCACCGTTTGGAAGGGCAGGCTGTGCCCATCCAAACGGTGCCTGGATTAACCCTCTGCCCCCCAGCGATCGGGAGGGAAAGAGGTCCGAAGGACCCCCCTCCCTTTCAGGCGCTTCCTCCGCACATGCGGGGGGGGCGCCTGAATTAGATGTCATTGCGCCGCCGCAATGACATCTAATTGCTCCGCCGGGGTCCCAGAGTGCTGGGCTGACATCCAAGATGTCAGCCCGCACCGGGAGGCGCAGCAATCCGCCGGAATCCGGCGGATTGCTGCCTCCTGTGCATGGACACACTCAGCTGGACGCCCTGAGCGCGTCCATAGCAGCCAAGTGGTTAACTGGTGTTTTAAAAAAATTCAAAATAACATCTAAAGCAATGTTTCTTCAGCGTCTTCACCGGGTTTGAAAGGTGCAGGAGCAAGAAAGTCTGAGGCGTAAATTCCAGGTCAAGATCAGTGGTATGCTTTATCAGGTCGTGTACTCGCCTCCAGTAACCCCGGAAAACCGAGCAGTCCCACCAGATGTGCACGTAGGTACCAATAGACCGGGGATGCGCAGTCAGGGGCGGCAGGGCCTCACCTGCCATAATTCCATTAAGTGGGAACCGTAAATTTTTAAAATAAAACCTGCTGCTATTTAAAAAAATGTTCCCATACTCACCTTCTCCACGCTCTCCCACCGTCTGTCTCTGCTGCTTCGCTTTTTTTTTTGTTTGCCTGAATCATCACACAGCAGCGACCGCCTGCTCTGAGCCTGTGCAATTTGCGTAGCTCAAGTTGGCTGATAGATTCATTGAAGTCTGCAGCGCATGTCTGGCACTGCCTACTTCCTGAATCTACGCTCTTCAGTGCCTCAGAGAGGCACTGAGAGCAGTGGAATTGCTTCTACCAATGGCAAAGCATCATTGATCTCAAGACATTCAAAAAATGCCTCCATGGGAGGCAGGCCTCCCATGCTTTGATTGACACAGGGCAGTCATGTGATTGTCCTCGTCAGTCATGGCGTGTGCCGTTGTGCTGTGTGCCTGTAGGCACATCCTGGAGAGCAGCAAAAGATCCTGGGAAGCCCTGAGAGCAGCAAAAGATCCTGGGGAGCCCTGACAGCAGCAAGACTGGAATGTATATGGCACACTGCTGACACACTGGTATTATGGCACACTGGTATTATGACACACTGCTGGCACTCTGGTTTTATGGCACACTGGAATGTATATGGCACACTGGTATTATGGCGCACTGGAATTTATATGGCACACTGGTATTATGGCACACTGGAATGTGTATTGCACACTGCTGGCACTCTGGTATTATGGCACACTGGAATGTATATGGCACACTGGTATGGCACACTGGTATTAGGGCACACTGGAATGTATATGGCACATTGCTGGCACACCTCTGGTGAGAAGGGGATTTACTTTTCAGTGAGAACAGGTTAATAAATTAAATTGTCACCTTTTATTCTTGGAGCCTGCCTGAGGAATGAATCCAGATTCTCTAGATGATCCAATCCAGCAGCATGAAGGCACTGCGCAGCACAGAGCAGACCAGATGCTGCTCTCACACAGCTCGTCTGCCAGTTTCTCCCACTGAGCGAAAGCTCAGAGTGGGGAGGAAGTGGTAGAGACGTCACACTCCACACCATGTGACCAGACCACCCCACCTCTCAGCGGAAGCTGGGAGGAGCATTTGTCTCTCGCACGAAGCCAGCGTGTGAGTGAAAACATTCAGGAGAGGCAGCACAGTCATATAAGGGATGCAGGCAGCACACGGTCCGTCCGAGCCGAGTCAATGTCCGGGTGGCAGGTGATCTGAAACCCGTACACATGACTCGAAAACCAGATGGTCCAGGTGAAAACTGGACAGGTGGAAACCCTGTGGGGAGGCACTGACAGCAGCCAGATCCTGGGGAGAACTGACAGCAGCCAGTTCCTGGGGAGCACTGAAGAGCCAGCTCCTGGGGAGCACTGACAGCAGCCAGAACCTGGGGAGCACTGTCAGCAGCCAGATCCTTGGGAGCACTGACTGCAGCCAGTTCCTGGGGAGCACTGACAGCAACCAGTACCTGGGGAGCACTGAACAGCCAGATCCTGGGGAGCACTGACAGCAGCCAGTTCCCAGGGAGCACTGAACCTGAACCTACGTAACCCATGTATATCTGGCTATGATACTAGTCAGTGCCTCACAAGCCACTGACTTCACAGCACGTCACTGCAATAGACGAGGTGCAGCACCAGCAGGTCGGGGAATGGGCGGTATTATAGAGTGACAAGAGATTAGGGGTGCGGTACCAGAAAACCAACAATTTGTACGATGACTCATGAAGTCGAGTAACCTTAGAGCCATAGTGCACAAGTGGGAGTGTTTTGGAGGCTTCAATATTAAAAATATTCCTGGTTTTATTTAATATCTAATAAACCGTTTATTCTTTTAATCTGCAGTAAAAAGCCTCTGTATTTTTTTTTTCAGTATCCTATAGGCATTTTTCGGGAATTTTTTGGCAATTTTGCTTCCATTTTTTTTTTTAAATAATGTTTTTTCTTTGTATTATCATTCATAGGACCTTTATATGGTAATGCCAGACATTTTCGTTCAGTAGTTTTTTTGCAAACAGCGTTTAAATTTTGACATTTTAAATCTTTTTTTCTTTTTTACCCAGTTTGTCGGCTTGTCGGCTTTTTCTGGCAGCTGGTCAGCACGTTTTTTTGCGGTGACATTTCGGTGATCTCTCAATAACCCTGAGGGAGAGGTGAGAAAATCATTTATTATTTACCTTTAAGATGTACTTTCCTTAGGGAACAGTGCCTTCTTTACCTATTGCCTCTGTCCATCTGTGCTTTGTACGAAGTTATTGAACCCCTTAACTGTGCTGCAGAATATGTTGGCACTGTACAACAAAAACACTAATAATAATTATTAGATTAATATTTATTAATAAAAAAGTTCACCGACACAGGTTTCACTTTGAGTGGCAATGCCAATCATTTTTTTGAAGATATCACCTTATATTTTTTGTTTTGTTTGAGTTTGTTTCTCAAAAATTCATTACTCGTACAGGTTACGGATAGTTTGTTACCAACAGCAAGAATCAATTGAGCAATAAATTCTATGTTTAAATGTCTATTTAGGAGCGCACATGACATTTTTGACATCAGTATATTTTTAATTGAAATATTTTTGCCATTTCAGTAATACACGTGTTGTACTTTCAAATTCCAGATGTGACCGCATTTGACTTATGCAATTTACGTTAATTATGTCTTAGGAGATTGCGTACGCAGCTGTTTGCAGCAAGAGTCGCAGAGGATAAAAAGGAAATGCTTTGGGAGTATTGACACTGTGGTGCCGGACCACGTCATTTCTCAAGATGTGCTGCCGTACTTATGGTATGTCCTTCTGCCGGTCATAATCTTTTTAATCTGTTGTTTGTAGTTATTCTCAAACTTTTCATTTTTATTTTGCACCATGTCATTCATCCTCTTTTCTTTGCTGATTTTTCTCATATTTCCATATTTTGTGAGAGACTCAAACCAGTCAGGCTGCTCTCTGCATCTTCCTTACTTTGAAAACTACCATGAAGACGGTGACTTAACAATTGGAGGACTCATCACCGTGATGGTATCTTCATATCGTTCCATAAGGAATTTTCAGATGTTTCCTGAAGAAGCAGAGTTTCAGACATGTACCAGGTAAGTTGATCTTCCTTCTGTTCAGTTCATTTATTATACGTCTTGGACACGTTAATCTCCAGGTATGGAATTTAATAAACATCATGATCTCGGAATGTAGAGTCAATTCTACTGAAGCTGGCATTAAAAGTGCAAGATTTTGGCTAATACAGTCAAGTTCTAAATAATGAGATTTCAATGTAATTTAGCAAGCTATTTTGTGACTCATTTTTTTAATTATAGGGGTTATTCAGAGAGAGCTGATCTGGCCCCCGAAATGGCACCGAATTGTGAATTTCCTCATATGGTGCATTTTAAACAGCAGGCAGTTCACCAAATTTTGGCGTATTGCCAGCAAAACAGTGTCTGTTCGACGGCAATGAAAACCCCATAGAGAAGTAATGGTCAACCTATTAAGTGAACTTCGAACAGCAGCGAAATGTCAGAGAAATGCCCTGCTGTTCGGTGCTTTCATTCGGCAGGATTAATCAGATAAATTCCATAGGCTTCAATGTTAAAAATAGTCTCCTTTTCATATAATATCTAATAAACAGTTTATCCTTTTAATCTGTAGCAACAAGTCTCTTTTATTATTCTTTTGTTGTAGTTTTTTTGCAAACAGCTTTTCAAATTTGGCACTTTCAATCGTTTTGTTTTTGGGTTTTTTAATCCGTAAGGGCAGCTTGTCAGCTTTTTTCTGTGACCGGTCAGTGATGTGTTTAGTGGCTCGTCGGCTGCATTTGACGGCTCGTCGGCTGTATCTGATGGCTGTCCGGGGGGGGGGGGTTGTGGCGGCTGTCCAGCGAG